>PVJL010000079.1:633363-661380 GCA_004026885.1 Lyroderma lyra | reverse complement strand
CCCACCGCAGCGTCCCCTGACTCTGACAGGCGTGCTCTCTCAGCACACCGTTTCCTCCCTGGTGTCCCACTCTTGCCTCAGACCAGAAATGTTCACTGGCTAAGTCCCTGAGCAAATAGTATAAGAATGCCTTCTCCATTGATTTACTACTCTCAGTTCTCACCCAAAAGTCTGAATTAAAATGTATCTGCATTACCGGAAGCCACTCTAAAGTTGTGAGGTGAGTGTTTAAAAAGCCTATTAACCCCAGTGACCTTCACATGTCGGTGCACTTGCCCTGAGGGTCCAGAATGTCAGGCTCTTCGCTGTTGCCCCCACAGACTCAATTTAATTTTCAGTAGGCATTGCTCCACCTACCTAGTACCTTACAAGGATTCCTACTGAGAAAATAAATTGAATTATCATTTTAATTTAAAGTATTGAACACTTCTGCAAAGAAAGTGAAGACTAGGTCCTCTTAAAAATATTTAAATGGGGTGGGGGCGGGGAAGGATTTCATGCTCCTGTCCAGACAGGAACATTTGATTCTTGGAAGTACTTCCGCAGCTCTCCCTGCTGACACACTCGCACAGAAGACAGATGACAGAAGCGCAGGAACCCTTTCTCTCCACCCGCTCCCCCAGACCTGGGTAACGGTGGAGGTAAACTGTCCCACAAAGACAGTGCCATCTGAGGTGTGGGTGAGCCCATCACCCTGAGAGTCAGAGGATGGCACAGGGGCCTCCACGGAAATAGCCTCTGGATGAAAGCGGCTTTTCGAAGTGAGATGGGGCAGGCAAAAATAAAAAAACCCTAATAATAACCCAAACAAGCAAGCGCTGAGGGTCTTGTGGAGGGGTGCTGGCGAGGCAGCGCAGTCCTGGCAACCACAGGCTCGAATGGGAGTGAATAAAACACAGAATATACATCGCCCATTTACATTTATTGCACATTAAACTTCCTTGCATACAAAAGATAATGACAGATGCAAAATGAGTGCTGAATACTGCAGGTCTGCCGGGAGTGGGCGAGGTGCCAGCTCCCCACATCAAGCCAAACAGGCAGCCCCACACCAGGTGGGTGGGGCTGGGGAGGGCCTGGGTCCGGGGCATCTGGGGTGGCACTGAAAGTGGCGGTTTCCTAAACCAGGAGGTAACCCTACTGCCACACATCATTGGCTGCTGTGGCGAGCCAGGCAGCCCCCAGGAATAGAATGCAGGCCACTTAGTCCTAAAACAGACGTGAGATGCTCCATGCCACTTGATTTGGTACTTTATGGGCCATTTCCTGCAAAATCTTCAACCTAGGTCAGGTGGTCCATGAGGAACAAAGTTGCTTAAAATCTCAAAGTGGGAGCAATAGGGCTGGTACTCAGGGGTAGGGGCTGTTGAGAGTCCCCTGAAGTGGTTCCTGTCCCAAGCAACCCAGCCTGCTCCTTGAGAGCCTGCTGTCATGAGGGGCTGCCTGCAGGCCCTCTGTGACGCCTCTCGGTTCCCACCTAGGAGCTGCTGTTGACGAGTGGCTAGGTGACAGCTCCCATATGCTGAGGCACACTTCCTCAGGCTGCTCTCCCCAAAGTCCCGACCCCACCTCTTCTGCAGAAACATTGGTTTTCACAAGAACATTCCAGAGGCATGTGTGCTGTGGGGCTGGTGGGAGAGTAGGTGCTATTGAGCCCCTCTGGGTTCTTCCTCCAACTGTGAGCCCCCTCGGGGCTGTCGGAATTGTCCACACGCTGAAGCAGCTGCCAGGGGCACGCTGGGACCAGGACAAGGGGAAATTTTTTCTTTAAAGTCCTCCTGCCAACCCCTCCACTCCCTTTGCAGTTGCCCTGGAAAAGTCTTAGCATGGGGAGCCCCTTAACTCAGTCCTGCTCGGTGGGGAGCCAGGGGGTTCCACGCTCCTGCCCAGCCGCAGTCACCCCGGTGCCAGGCCTGCTGGAGTCGCACTGCTGTCGTCGCCCACACGCTGCTGAGACCCTTGTGAGCTTCTGCACAGCTGGGCACTGAGCTGCACCCGCCTTTCCACAGCTGAAGAGACAAAAGCTTCCAGGGGCTGAAAGACAATGAGCTCCCCACCCCTCCCAGCCCTCTCCTGCCCAGTCCCGCTCCCTCGCCCCTGACAAGCGGAAAATCACCCAGAAGTTTCTCTTACCACCAGGGCCTTTATTTATTTATTTCCTTGCGGGTTGGTGGCGTTGCTTCCCTTGCTGTTCAGAAAGCTAAAATTCTTTGGCAGCCAAGAATGAAAGTGTTTGTCTTAATGCTGCCCTCTCGGCGAGAGCCCTTGCAGAAAACGGCTCGTTGTTGTTTGCTCGGCGGCGCGGCCGGTCGTGGCCCAGGAGCTGAGAAGAAATACAGAAGACGGGGCTGGGAGGAGTTTAATTACTTTGAATGGCTTTTTGTGTTCTGTGTGATTGCTTCCTACGATACAGTAGTTTCTCATTCTCCATGCAAGCTCCGTGTTTCTATTCATAAGAATGAGATTGAAGCAGGAAATTGGCTTTCAAGAGTAGGAGAGAGGGAACGGGCTGAGAGGCCAGACATTTCCATCAGCAGAAGGCCAGGGGTGGCATGTTCCCACGGAGGGTGCCCGAACCCAGAGCCCAGCCAGCTCCGAAACACGTGTGTTTGCTTCCCGGCCCTGCTCGGGAGAACAGGGAGGACTTAGTCACAGAGAAAGCCACCCACGGGGACCAAATAAAGCCCCACGGCGCTCAGGATAAGTCAGAGGAGGGGTGAGGAACATCCACAAGCAAAGCCAGAACCATTACGGGGCTGCAGGGCAGTGCCATGCCCTCTTCTACCTGAAAAAGTAAAGTGTGTGTGAGTGCGTGTGCGTGTGCGTTTGTGTGTGTGTGTGTGTATGTGAACACACAGGCACAAGCGCATCCAATTGCCTCTCAGATTATCTACCACAGGAGGGATTTTAGGCTACAGCTGAAACCTTCTGCTTCTTCCCTCTATGCTACTTGTCCTTACATACTTTGCATTTTCGTAGATTGAGAATTTGTGGTTCATAATAATGACAAATAGAGTCACCTTTATGTATGACATAACTACATGATCAAAAGAGATACCACCAAGCCATTAGTCACTAAGAATCATGTGTTCTTATTCTGTGCAATCAATATGACCCTTAGTCAAACCCATCTATATTTTCCTGTGTAAATTACAGTGCCTTATAAAATCAAAATAACTTGGATACAGCAAAGAAGTTTGCTATTAAAGGAAGTCCAGTGATAAATCCTTTTATAATACAAGTAATACATGTTTCTGTAGAGTCTAGTTTTCACACATTGGATTTTCTTAAATTATAGTAAATCTGTAGTAAGAACATGTAAGTTAAAGATTGAGATTCACAAGCCCACCTGGAAAACTGAGTGTCTATTGTGTGCAGAGCATTCTTCTATAGGGGGATAAAGGCTGGAAAGAAAGAATTCATGGCATCCCTACCTATGAGTTTACAATCATAAGAGGAGTAGAACCATCAGGTACTTGCGACCTACACACAGGTAGGCAGTTCCAACAGCTCCACAAGGAAGCCCTGCCGGTACACTTTGCAATCTTCGAAGTAACACACGCATGCTAACATCTACCATTGTTACTACAAAATGCTCATAAATGTGGAGATAAGAGGTTTGGGGAATAAATTCTTTTAGGCTCAAATGTTTCTAGTGAAAAAGCACAGTGACACCAAGCCTAGAAATACCATCTTATAGACTCTGCATGCAGAAGAAGGAAATGTTTGTTTGCCCAAGTTCTGAATCCCAAACAGCATAAGCTAATAAGAAAAGAACATCAAAAAGCAGCGAAAATAAAAGACCCCACTACCCCAGATCAGCTCCCCGCTGGGCAGTCATGATCTCCAAAGCTCCACAATATTCATTCTTTGTGTAAATGTATTAAGAGAAAGAGAGAAGGGGAAAAAAAACAACAAAAAACAGAAAACCACACACACACACAAATTTGGTGACCTGAGTATCTCAACTGGAGACAGTGTCTCCATTAGAGTGTTTTCTGGAGATCCCAAGGCCGCAGAATGGTACAAAACTAGGAAGTCTTGACGCAGGGGCCACGTAGCACGTGGATAGAACTAAGGAAAGGAGTCAGCAGCAGAAAAGGCCAGATGGGAGCTGCAGGAAGTACAGCCCCTATGGTCACACTGGCGGATGTGGTGGCCCGAGGTAGACAGAAGGTAGCACCAAGACACTGGATGTTTGCAAACACCACCAGGAACACCCTCATCAGAATGGAAGACACGATCAGGAATGAAGAAGCACTGAAGACAAGAATAGCCTACTTTACAATCTTACCCTTGATACTTTTGACCATGAACTTTTGACTACATGTGGATAAACAATGAGAAAAAAATCAATAGTTGTCCACTTGACCTTAGAAAGAATATCGGTCTGATAATCCAGGTCTGTCACTAATAATGTGACCTTGGGCAAGTCATCTTAATTCTTTAATCTGATTGTCTTCATTCTCTGATTCCATCATTGCTTTCACCCTCTATTAGGTTATTCCAGATTAGCTGAATATAGTTTAGGTTAAGGAAAGGAGAAAAAAACTTAAAGAACTTATAGAGCAAAGGTCTAAACAAATTAAAAAAAAAAAAATAAAAATAACTGTTGCTCTTCTAGTGGGATAGCCTGAAAAAAATGTTTCACAAACCAACTGAGGGTCCAAGGTCTTGGGGTATCAGTTGCCTGGAAATGTGAAGAATTGAGAGGAACATTTTCTTAAACTAAAAAATTCTTCAATGACATGAGTAATGTGAAAACAGATTTATTTGCCAAATCTGAAAAGACTAGTATGAGGGGACACCCTTTGAAACTTTGTAAAGGAAGTTGTTCACCCAAAGGGTGGTGAAGTTAACTAGCAGCAGGTGGTACAGGGAAGAAATAAATGTATAAATGGCTTCAAACACGGTTTGGGGAAGTTTTATAAATGGCCCAGTCATTATAGACTAGAACATTGCAGAGGACTGGCAGCATTTAAGGTTGGTATCTGAAATACAATAAAGCTATGCCTCGTCTCTAAGGACCTGCTAAGTCACGTTAGAAAAAAATCAGTTCAATGTTCTACTGCTTAAAAGTGGAGCAAATCTTTGCTTTAGTACAATGAAAAAAGAAATCATAACAAAAAAAGAAGGTGGTCTGGATTAACCAAAGATAGTGCTGAGTCATGACACAGCACTGACGTTAGACACTTGGTCCAGTGATCGCGTCATGTGCTTGACTTACCTGCCTTTGAGGGCGGATGGACATGTGCTAAATTCTAACTTGGATAATATTGATTCAGGTCTTCCTCGGTGTTGGCTCAATAAATAAAGAGTGTCAGAGGAAAATACCCATGTCGTTCAAATTATTATTTTAGTCATTGCTGTATTGAAGCCCTGTGAACCACCTCCTATCGTTTCTCAGCACGAATTAGGGGTCATCAAATATCTGGTTCCACAGCAGTCACCACTCTGCACAGACACTTGTACCTAGGACTTTAATGAAATTCTACACCCCCGGAAAACAAAGAACGCAACCTCATTTTCTGAGGCGTGTTACAGTCTCGTTCCGGGTCTGTACGAGTAGATGTCCTCAGGTTGAAAACATCCTAACGGGTGTGCTGCCTAGCTAAGGATTTTCAACATGGGCCTTGAGTGCATTTACTCTTCTCCCTGCATCCGTAATCAGCCTGTCATTTCATTATCTGTATTCTGTGTCGGCTGTTTGGGATCATTAGGCAAAACCTAGCTATCGTCGCATATTACTCAGTACGTTTGCTCTAATAAGCTTTCGTAAATAAAACCTGAAGAGATGAAAAAGGCCAGTGTCTGATTACATGCAACCAATTTGGTCTCATTAGGTTCTTCTAAGGAGAAAAAGTAAATATAATCTTTATAAATCATACAGCTAGAACAGAGATGCCTGGCAAAATTCATTAGTTAAGATAAGAGTGAAGTCAATTTAAACATGTGTAACAGTTTGGTTTATGAAGCCATTAAGTACTGTTTCATCCATTATAAACTTTTTACAAAAGTCAAAGATGTAATCAGGCAGAGGAAATCATATATTCTTACATGATTCCCTAAGGTTTTGTCTTAATAAATTGTTATTATGACAATGATAACAACTAATGCTTGTCTTGAATCTTGCATTCAAAGATCTCTGAGTGACTCATAAAACATTCATTTACTTTCTCTAGATGTTCAAGCCCTGGATAAAGTTTATTCTACCTGTCTTAGAGAGGGTACCACTAAGGTTCAAACAGACAAAATGATAAACTAAAAAAATAAGATATAAAACTACAGCAATATTGAAAGTGAACAGACAATACGCCCTAAGGTTATTGCCTCTCAAGTAAATGTAAAGTCAGAATTTTCATTAAAAAAAAAAAAAAAGAAGAAGAAGACTACTGGTGCCTCTTTTATTACTTTGCCCTAAGCATAATATCTTGATTTGATTCTTGGGTGGCAAATGTTGATCAGTTAGACCTGAATATTGCTTCCCAGCTGAAGAATTCATTCAGGATAAAAATAAATAAGATAACTACCTACCTACTGAGGGCAAATTTTGGGGTAAGACCACTGGTTTTAGGCACTGGCTCTGCCCCTAATTCTATGACCTTAAGCAAATCACTGAAGGGACCCAGTATCCTCCTGGTGAATTCAGGATAGCAATGCTGTGAAGAGGAAATAAGATTCATAACATTGGACAGGAAAACATCTTTGCAAACTTTATAGTGCTGCCCAAATGTGACGTATTTTCCCAGTATCATGCCTTCTTGTTCATTATAAGCTATGATGTTTTGAGAATTAGTTCCCAGCTTCCAAAACTCCTCTTATTTTTTTTTTTTTACAAACACGGTAGGCTCTCACCAGCACCCATGCCAGATAAATGTAGCATTATTTCTAAGATTTTTTGTGTTTTTTTTGCCAGTTGCTTGAGTTCCAGTTAACAGAGAGTCTGCTGTAGCTTTAAGATTGCCCTCAAGGATTTGCCTCCTGGGTCAGTAGAGTGTCCCATCTCAGCACTGGGGAAACCGAGGCAGTCTTAGTGCATGACCTCTTCTTCCCCCAACTCAATCTCACGACCTCTAACTGGAGGTCAGAATGTAATGCTCACACTTGGCCCAAAGCTGCCAGCTGGGAAAGGAACAGGATTTCTGGAGTGCCAGAAAGAACGGGAGGGGAGACACGGCCGGCTTTCCCCCCCACTCTCCCTGCTACCTCTCAGTAGGGCTGCCATCTTCGCTGTCACAGCACTAGCAAGCTGCTCAGCCCTGACCCCGACCCCTAACCAGTGCCCTTCAGGGTCCAAGGGACAGACTCTCCCTCAACACTCTCCAGCAACGCTCCCCTCGCTGGGTGGACGTCAGCGGCAGCCTGGAAGGGAAGGATGTGGAGAGGCAAGGACTGCCTTGGGCGGCTCAGCTCTCCAGTGAATTATGCTTCCTAGGTGCCTACACGCGAAGGAACTAAGAGAATCGCTGATTTTAAAGAAATTAGACGAGGTTAAACCACATATAATGTCCACTGGGCAGCATGGAGGGGCTGTACCTAGGTGGAGTGGGTTGTGATGTTAGAAGGTGGGGGTGGCAGAAAGGGGGAGTTGTATTTTATTTTCTGTTTGTCCTCTCCCCTGCCTCTTCCCTAGCTGTGATGCAGCCAGCCCGAGTCCCCCGCTTCTTACAGTAGGTACAACAGTGCCACCTGGCGGCCGAGAGCCAACTGGGTGCCCAGACAGGAGAAGGCGGGGACTGACGCGCATTACCCCGGCCTCCTGCCACTACCTTGATGAAGCTTCTCGGCCCGGGCTCCAGGGCTGCTTTACCCTCAGCACGCAGACAAGACTTGGGAGAACTGCTCGCAAAGCCAAGGATACAAGGGCGTCTTTGCTGACAAAGGCAGCACACTGCAGCTCCTCTTGAGTGTATTTCCAAAACAAAAGACGAAAGCACCTTCTGGATTTTAAGCCCCAAGCTCCCCCTTCCCCAGTCAAAATGCAAATTTTCTTGAGTTTTTTCCTTCTCGTGTCCTTCCCTTTGCATGTTAAGATAATTCATGCAAATTTGATGCGTTTTGCTTAGAGGCATCTAATTAGACAGATTAGTTCATAGACTCAATAACCTTCTATTTTATTCTTCTGAAAAGAAGGTTATGTCAGTTAAGGACCTCTCGATCTCCATAGGCATCAGGCAAAGTGCGTTTGGATATAAGCAAGATCTCAGGTCTCTGTGAGTGGAGTACATACACATCTGCATTTTGTGTGAATATCGCTGTGCTTACATCTGGGGCATTTGCATGCCTGCCTGTCCAAAGTCCGGCATAGGCAGCAGTGCAATCAAAGTACACTTTTTCATGAGATAAAGGGAAATAAACAGTTAGCTCACCAAGGTCTAAGAAGTAGGAACATCTGATTGGCATAACAGCTGAACAACGGAAACGAAGGGGGGAAAACATACACCCTTTTCCTTTGTTTTGAGAATGAATTTCAATTCTTGTTGTACATTCCAGATGAAAAGAAAACTCACTTATCAGGGAAAGATAAACCAGCGACATGATGCTAACAAGTTCTCAAATGGACAAAAGTGTTGCAGGTTGCTGTGGAAAGAGATCTATTCAACTGTGACGTAGCTAGCCAAAGTCCAGCCTCTAAGCACCCACCAGGTGTGCCAGCCTAGGATCTCATCAGACAAACGGGATTCCTCATGGGCACCATCTGCAATGACTTCCTTTCACTTTTTCCCCCGGAAGAGTCCTCCAGGTCCCCGAGAGCCATACAGAGGTGTGTTTAAGGCAACCACTGGACAACGCTCCCGGAACTGGATACCACCTCTCCCGGCCTGCAGCGGTCTGCAACGCCTTTGTAAGTCAGAGGGTGCAAACTCCAACGCCTGCCTGTGCCGTCTGATTGTGGCCAGTTAGCCAGGGGTAGTGGTAAGCTGAAGAACTCTACCTCCCTTTCTAGAAAGAGCAGCCATGACTCAGTTCCAGCCAGTTACCTTCTTGAGGAAATGCAGGCATAGTAGTACTGCTAGCCTGTTTTCAAAACCTGATTTTTAAATGTTGGCAACAACTCAACATGTGAAAACCTTGGGCTGAGCCAAACAAAACTTGGCCAGAGGCTTGATTTGACCTGGAAAATGCCAGTGCAACCCCTGCCGTGGGCCACTCACAGCCTTTGAAAGTCTGTATTCAAACCACACCCAACTATCATGCCTCCACTGCTTCTGTAGGGCAGAAACGGTCACACTTTCCTGCCTTTGTGTATCCTGTTTCACCTGCCTGAGTTGGTCTTTCCTCCAGTCTCTGCTTGTCAAAATACAATATCAAGGGCCAACTCAAGTTCGATTTGTTTGTGAAGTCTGTCAGCACCACTGCCATTTGGTTTCTGTCTCTGTTCTTGCACTTAGCAGAATCCACCTCATAGTGGGATAAGCAATATTGCTGAGTCTCAGTCATGAGCCCTGACCCCTAGTCATGTATACGGTACATCCTCTCGTGGTGGTGGGTTCGACTTTGCATTGGGTAAGCTACTAAATGAAAAGCAACGCATGCAGTTCATTGACTAAAAGACTCAGGGCCCCTCAAGACAATTAATTCAATTCTAGCCTCACAGTAAACCTGCCAGGTGAGGAAATGACGATACTCAGGTGCATCTGAAATCAGCTCTACATAATGATAAAGCAACCGCTATTTGAATAAGGTGCATTTCCTGCCAGCCCTCCCGGATATGTTTTTATTATCATGCTATATTATGACTTCCTAGAGGGCAGGGCTCTTTTTCTTTTATGTTTTCATCCTACATATCCACCACATTTTCTGGCACAGAGAAAATATTGAATAAAACATTGTGGAGTTTAATCATCGTCATCAAAACAAATCCATACTGAGCACCTACTTCATACCAAGAGCAGCACATTCTGTGGTGGGATCGGGGCAATGCCCTCAGACAGCTACAGTCGGCTTGGAAAGCAAAACATATTTAAATGAAAAAACAAATAGTTGCACAGTCAATTCGTGGTAAATGCTGGAAGGTGTTTACTGAACTCCAGGCATGAGGCTTGCTTCTTACTAAATGCTGGAGATTCAAGGAGGTCTACCCTCAGGGAGACCTGGTACAGAACAGGGGAGATTGAAATGGAAAGATGATTGTGGGCTAAGCAATCAGGAAAAAGTGGATCGGCAATCACAGGAAGCAGGAACCTAGTAAGTTCCAGATGAAAATTGATGGCCTATCGTTTTAACATTAGGATGTTAATGGGGGGTGGGGGGCTAAATAAATGGAGATGTTGTTAAAGGGAAAATATTCTAATATGATGTTACTCCCAGATCCCAGAGGCCTTTCTGGGATCTAGGGATATAAAAACTCTAGCTCCCAACCTTGGGATCACATCCCTTTAAAAACAACCATATTTTGCCATATATAATGAGCGCTTTCTTGCCCAAATTTGTGAGGGAAAAATAAGGATATGCACTATCCATGGGTAGGACTAATTCCGTATCCATAGAAATGTTTTTTAATTTTTTATTTATACTTATGAATGAAATGTGTAACTCTAGAAATGTATAACAATATCTGTATGCAAAATAATACCATGGAATGTGATAATTGGGTTTTTATATAAAAATTTTATACATAAAATTTCTTGCACCTTGTATCTGTTCTTGTGTTTTGTAATTATGTTACATAAAATTTCTTGTGCCATTGTATGTTAAAAAAATAAACACTCAAATTCCTTTATAAAACAGAAAAACATGTACCTAAATGTAAACAAAATAAAAATCTGAATGAAAAAATTAAAACGAAAGATTTTTTTTCCCCTGAAACTTTGAGCCACAAATGCGGGTGCGCATTCTCCACGGCAAAATACGGTAGACTGAGGCTCCACGGAAAGAACGAGTCAGCGGGCTGCAAGGCCTGGCAGGAAGGAGAGCTCGGTCCGGGACCTGCAGGCGGCCCTGGGTCACAGGTGGTGAAAGGAAAGGGCTCAGCGAACCCGACCCTCTGTTCTACCCTAGCATCACCACGCTCCTGCCCCTCGTGTCCCCGAAACACTACCCCTGTGTGTCTTCGTCTGTTCAGGCAGGCTTGCAAACAACAGAAGTTCACTTCTCACAGTCTGGAGCCCAGGAAGGCCAAGGCCAAGGTGCCAGCAGATTCAGTGCCCAGTGAGGCCTTCCTCCTCTTTGGTGACTGTCTTCTCGGGGTGCCCTCACATGACCAGGAGGGACAGGCTAGCTCTCTGGAGCCCCTTTTTACAAGACCCCAATCGCAATCATGAGAGCTCCATCCTCATGACCTCATCACTTACCAAAGGCCTCACCTCCGAAGGCCATCAACTTCTGGGTTAGAATTTCAACACACGACTTTGGGAGGGACACAAACGTTCACACCACAGTAGCACCAAAATTCCCAGTGCTCTCCCGGGTCACCTCTGCCTCTCCACAAACTTCCCAATCCATGCTGTGGGTAGGGACAGGGTCATGGCCATGACCGTGGTTCACCCTTCCCTTTGCCCAACTCGGATTGGGTCAATTGCTCAGGGAATGCAGTGACAAAAGGAGGAAGAAGAGCCCTGGTGTCAGCGTAAGCCTCTCTCTTCTGAGCGGGAAACTGAGGTCATGAAATGTCGTCGTGACCCCCTAGCCCACCACGCATGCTATGTGAGCGCGTATAGCTTAGAACGTCCCTAAAATGAGGGTGGGGGTGGGGGGTGGTCTAGCAAAGGCCATGAAAAAAGAAAGAAAAGGGGAAGAAAAGGAGAGAGGAGGGGAGGACAAGGGTATGACAAGTAACAATAAGGATTTCTGGAGAAATCCAGAGGTGGACCTGAAGCTCAAGGTCTTCAGCTGCTGGAAAAATAAAGCTCAGAATGTGAGGAAGGAAAGAAAAGAAGAGAGAGAGAGAGACGTAAATAGATTCAAACTCCTGCTTTGAAAGCCGATGCTCTGCCAATCAGGTACTCTTAAAAAGAAGAAAACAGGCACAGGAGGATCAGAAGATGGGAGGGAAATAATCAGCACAGGAGTGGAGGTGTTGACCTGAAAGATTTCAAACCGAAACACAGAATTGATAAGATTAGCTGCAACTGCAATTACACGGAGACGTGGGAACAGCTCGGCCACGCGGGGCCCAGCGAAACTCGAACGCGCCGGGCTGCTTCCGGGCCGGGGCTGCTTCCGGGCCGGGCTGCTTCCGGGCCGGGGCTGCTTCCCTGCCACTTAGTCTCTTGGATGTGTATTTTATATTCTGCCAGCAAAATTTTTTTATCCTATCTAATATGTTTTGTCCAGTCCTTTATTTGGGATGCTTCCTGCTTTAAATATTTTTAGCTGCAGTGGGTTTTTTTGGGTTTTGGTTTTTGGTTTTTTATCACGAGGGGATTGTTTGGAAAGCAATTATTCTGTGTGCATCCGACAGCAACATTGAAAGCCCCGCCTGAATGCACCTGAGATGGTCCGATGTGTGGGCACTGTGGAAGAGGGCAGGAAACTGCCCTGCAGGACCGTTTTATACAGGGATCTCAGATTTCCCTCCTACAACACGGTTGGCGGGTGACCTGTGCCGATGTCGCCCGATGGTGTTGATGGAGCAGGGCAAATTGCAGCTTCATCTGGGCTCATCAGAAAATAAGGCCCCTTGGTTCCTCCCACCCCGAAACCGAGCCTCTTTGCAATCAGCCAGGCCTCTGAGTGGGCTGCAATTTGGATTGAGAGCAACGCGAATGGGTGACTTCCCAGAGAGAAACTAGGGGCCTGCCCTGTGATTGTTTTTGAAGAAGCAGTAGCATCCCTGGTTTGGGGCTTAAATACTCCGAACGAGGGCCTGAAATGAAAAAGAACTGAACCTTCCAGGCTGATCTAGTTGAGAGCCACCCGTGGGTGGGCAGCTTCCTCCCAAGCCCACTTTGCAGGGCCATCTGTCCCCTGCGGGCAAGGCTGCAAGTGTTCTGGTGGCCACAGTTCTCTGCCCAAAAAAAAATTGCAGGAAAAGACAACGTCAAGTTCTCCATGGCAAAGCAGCTGTAAGCAGCTGAGGGGATAGAGAAACAGCCCCAAACATCTCGGCTTCGGGGATAGCACGGTTTTTTCAAGCCCACATACAGGCGCCCAGTTGCCTCCTTCACAAAAGCCTCCATCCCTCGTGTATTTACGTCGATCTAATAAAGACATTGTTCAGAAAGGAAATGTGCGCTACAACCAACGCAGTCATTGTTGCAGCAAACGGATCAGGGGCCCAAAGAGCAATGCAGAGTCCCTTCTGGTGCTGGCGGGCGCGTGCCCAGTCCCAGGCGTCAGGCCCACGGCTGTTGGGGGACTGTCCCGGCCTGGGCAGGCCGCAGTGAGGCCCGTTCTCTCCCAAGCGGTGTGCGGCCGGCTCCGAGGCTCCCAGGCCGTGCTGCACTTCAGATCCAGCGCTCGGTCTTTCTGGAAAGCCTGTAGTCCTCTGGGCTACAGTGATCAGGGCAGGTCTTAACACCACAGGCAAGAAAGGGCAGGGGTCAGCCTGGAAAAAGAGTTTCCTCGGGGAAAGCCCCTGCTACAGGGTATCCCCAGCGGGGCTGGATGGGACGTTCCACCTGGTGGTTACCTGGGGTACAGCATTCACCACGGTGGGGACAGATGATGCGGGGGACCTGCAGGCCCCACCCAGCACCCACCCTGCCAGCATTTATTCCGTCTTCCTGCCCCACAGGCCACCTCAGACGCCGGCGTTGGCAGCCCTTTCATTATGTCACTCTCTCACTCAAACTGGCCACTGCCTGCAGAATCCAAGCCCCAGCCCCTAAGCCTAGTTCCCCAGAACTGGCCTCGGCAAGCCCCTCCGTGCGTTAGCACCATGCAGCCCCACTGTGTGCCTCGTATCTTGTCTGCCCCTCCACAGGCACACTCTGCCTGTCGCCGCTGGCCCTCACCTCCGGAGCCTGACGTGGAATTTCATCCAGTTCCCAAGGAAGCTGGTTTCCTGGTTGGGCTCGACCAATAGGAAGTGAGGGCAGAGCCAGGCAGGAGGTCCGAGGGAGGGAGCAGAGAAGGTATTCACTGCTCTGGCTCCTTCCCTGTGGGGATCCTTTAAGCTAGCTGTGCTGTTCACCTACAGGCCACTGCTCCTGGATAGGTGGCTTCCTCCACACGGCACTCCCTAGCCCTAGCGACATGCTTTCCCCTCACCACCACTGCTCCAGGTTACTGCACTATTACTTGTAAACAAATCATCCTCTTACCTATTCGGAGTACTCCATTTGCTTCCTGTGGGGCCCCTGACTGAAACTCTTTCCCTCCTTCTACCTCCTTATAGATGAGAAAACTGAGCTTCAGGTAGTTTCTCAACACTTAATGCTACTAAGAGTAGAACCAGGATTTGAACCCAAGCAGTCTAGCTCCAGAAACTTCTCTTGCAGTCCTTGAGCTATATACTGCTCCACTCACACACTAGGCTAGAATGCCATTGTCACTTCTAAATCAAAATCTGCTCCCATCAAAATCCTACCTACCCCACCTCCATTAAGGGGTTAATGCCCAATATATATCAAGAACTTGTACACCTCAACAACAAAAACAAAAAATCCAATTAAAAACTGGGCGGAAGACCTGAACAGATACTTCTCCTAAGAAGACAAACAGCCAACAGATATATGAAAAGATGCTCAACCTCACTAGCTATTAGAGAAATGCAAATTAAAACCACAATGAGGTATCACCCCACACCTGTTAAATGGCCATCATTGACAAGACAAGGAATAACAAGTGCTGGAGAGGCTGTGAAGGAAAAGGGACCCTCATACACTGCTGGTGGGAGTGCAAACTGGTACAGCCACTGTGGGAACAGTGTGGAGGTTCCTCAAAAAATTAAGAATAGAGTTACCCTATGACCCAGCAATCCCTCTTCTGGGTATCTACCCAAAAAAATCTGAAAACTTTTGTCCGCAAAAATATAGGTACCCCAGTGTTCATTACAACATTATTCATGTTGGCCAAAACATGGAAATAACCGAAGTGTCCTTCCATAGACGGCTGGATAAAGATGTAGTACATGTATGCAACGTAATAGTGTATCTCAGCCGTATGAAAAGGTGAAGTACCGCCATTTGTGACAACATGGGTGGACCTGGACATTATCGTGCTAAGCAAAGTAAGTCAGATAAAGTCGAGAACCAAATGACTTCACTCTTATGTGGGGTATAAAACTGAAAGCAACAAACAAACAAGACAAAGTAAGAAAAACTCACAGACGCAGACAGTTTAGGGGTTACCACAGGATAAGAGGGAAGTGGGGGTCATCAAAGAGGGTAAAATGGGTCAAACATATGGTGACAGAAGGCAAACTGACTATGGGTGGTGAACACCCAATTGAATAGATACCTGATGTATTATAGAAATGTACACTTTAATCCTATATAATTTTACTAACCACTGTCACCCCAATAAATTTAATAAAATTTTTAAATAAATAAATAGTTGTTGAGCGAAAAAGTTAATGTTTCTCCCAGAGCCCAAACACATTCCTTACTATCTCCTGAAGAATCTTCTGGCATGATTAAGAACTTACACAAATGGAGGCTACTCCGGTAAGCGCCCCCAGAAAGGAAGGCGGTGGAAGGGTGCTGGTGAGGGAGTGCATGCGCTCTCACAGCTCACTGACCTCCTGACTCTCAGCACCCCGCCCCCCAGCTAATCCCTCAGGCACTGAGCGGCGGGGTGGTCCCTCAGCCCAGGGCCAGCGCTCCGCTGAGGCTGATGGCATAGCGTTCCTTTGTGTGTAAGTACACTCGCGGTGTGACACGGAGGATTTATGCATTTGGGAAACATGTTAAGGAAACTTCGTCAACTCTGTTTCAGGCCCCCAGCCATGTATTTCAAAGGTATGTATTAATAATAGCTTTCAACACGTTACACAGTTTAATCATGAACAGGTCCCTACAGTCTCGCCCCGCATGATGTCATAAATATCCCCCCACCGGCCCTACCAACCGGACTCTGAACAAGAGACAGCCCCCTCCCTCCCCAAGTCGCACACACAGACTGACACAGGCTCCAAACGGCTCCTATCCAATACGCCTCCAACAGGCAACTCTCAACCGGCACATCCCCAGCCTCATGGCAAGTTCTAGAACATCCACCCACAAACTGGCAGGTAGCCAGGTCTTCCTGTTTTATGACAAATAATCTGAAGTTCCTAGATCAGAAAAGGCTCAGTCAGGGTCACAAAGTTGGTTAATGGCAGTGAGATCAGATCGCAGTGCCTCTGCTGCTGGATCCCACAGACGATCCCACAGCTGATCCCACAGACGATCCCACAGCTGATCCCGCCAGGTGACACTGCACCAACCCTTGATTTTCACTTGCTCCTCTCATGGGGCTCGTCTAGCACTCGTGCTGGCATTACTCCTGAGATCGTCAATGCCCGGGAAACCGCGGCTCTGTTAGCTGATGCCCCTTAATCCCGACTCTAACTTCTCAAAAAGTGGAGCTCTGTCATCTTTATCCTAAACTTACTAGAAAGAAAAGTCACACACGTCTATTGCTAATAGGATCTGCCATGCTTAGGTCCTGAAGCCGTAAAGACACCCCTGCTTGGCAGACCTGTCTTTCTATTGCCAGCAGAGAAAGGGTACCGGGACCACTAAAAAGCACTAATTCTCCGCATTGAAGAAGCCTCGTTAAAAAGCCCAGACGATCTGCTCCCCAGCCCCACGGCGATAACAATACCCCTTGGGCTTGACCCAGCGGATGGAAGTCTGAAATTTTACACCAGCAACTGCTAAAGCCAACTAAGACTCCTTTGTCTCACTCCTTAACTCCTGCTTTCTCCTTTGTGTACATGGGGACCAGTTAGTGTTGGCCATGACTAAACCACTCCAAACTTGGTGGCTTAAAACAATAGCCATTTAGGTCATGATTCTGCAGGTCAGCAGTTTGGACGGACTTGGCCAGGCAGTCCTTCTGCTACGGGCTCAGCTGATCTCAGCTGGCAACTCTACCATGTCTGAAGTCAGCGACTCAGCTTCTCAGCGTTGGGCTTACTGTCAGCTGGGGCACCCGGGGCCGCTGAACCATGTACCTCCTATTAATGTTATGCTGCAGACCAGGCATGCCCTGCTCACCTGAGGGTTCAGAGTTTGAAGAGCAGCAGAGCTTCACTGGGCAAGCATTTTTCAAGTCTATGAGTGTTTCATGTCTGCTAGGTAGTGTCCACTGGCCAAAGCAAGTCACGAGTCCAGCCCAAGAGCTGAGAAAGACTCACTTTTTGAAAGGAGCTCTTATACAGAGTCACATTGCAAGGCCATGAATACAGGGAAGGAAAGTAAATGTATGACTATTTTTTGTCATTTCCTGTCAAGCAATGCAAGGAGTAGGTTGTGAGATATGTGAGTGCTGATGAAGGGAGAACATTGGGGATTTAGTGATTACTAAATTGATCACTAAATTCTTGAGTCACATATCTGATCTCAAGAGACTATTGGTGTAGGATGCCTTAAGCATTCATTCATTCAGTCAACAAATGTTTATTGAGCACCTATTATGCGCCAACACCCATTCTAAGTACCGTTGACAGAAACAGACAATGGCCCTACTCTTATTAAGTTTACAACCTAATAGGGAACACTTGGACAATAAATAAATAAGTGTATAATAGCTATAAGTGCAATAAAAAGAAAACTAAAAATGGCTAAAGATAGAGAGAGTAACAGAAGTAGGGTGCTATTTTACAAAGGGTAATCACGGATGTTCTCACCGATAGTATCTTGAAGGAATATTTGAAGAAAGTGAGAGAACAATCCTTATGGATGACTGGAGAGCGTTCCAGGCAGAGGAAAGAGTAAATAGAAATCCCTGAGGGAAGATCATCTGTGTTTCAAGTAAAAGCAGAGAGGCTA
Source organism: Lyroderma lyra (assembly GCA_004026885.1). Lineage (NCBI taxonomy): Eukaryota > Metazoa > Chordata > Mammalia > Chiroptera > Megadermatidae > Lyroderma > Lyroderma lyra. The sequence continues at coordinate 643,519 of PVJL010000079.1, read as the reverse complement.
ATGTTGCTGGTGTGGGGTGAGTGAAAGGTGAGAGACAGGATGTGAGAGAAGTGTTCGCGGGCCAAATTGTACAGGGAAGAGTAAGCCACGATTAGAAGTTTGGATTTTAGTATGAGCGAGAAAGAAATCCTTGGCCACTTGAGAACAGGCAGGTGGTGTGTCCTGACTGAAGTTCTAAAAGGGTCGCTCTGTTTTGTGCAAAATACACTCTGGGAGGAAACCAGCTGTGAGGTTGTGGTTCAGGTCACACCAGGTTCCCAGATCACAGCTAATAAATATATTGCTCAGTTCTGTTTATGATTTCCTCTGTTTGGCAGGAAGATGGCCAGGAGAGAGAAAGCCTTCCAGACCCTGATCACAGAGGGAGATGTGAGCTTCTTTACACCCGCCTGTGGAATTCAGAGATGAGCCATGAAAGAGCAAGGTGGGGCAAATCCGTGGAGAGTTTAGCTATCCAGCCCCATCTCTGGCTCCTTCTTCCATTGAATGGATCAGGGGAAGGATGGTGGCTGATGAGCTGGCACTGGTGAGAGGAAAAGGATAGGGTTGAAAAGGAGTCACCACCATGTGACCAAATGCCAGGGCGAGACAGGTGGCTTAGCATCGCTGACATTTATCACAGGGCAGAGCCAGATCCAACCTTTCAAGACACGGGAGCTCTGAGGAACGGGACTAAACCTCAGGAGGGGCTACACCGGACTGGAGAGGGAACTTGGTGTCTGTGGCCTGCTCTCTGTCTGTTTGGAAGCTGGATTTTACCCAACAACATGTGTAAGCGCCAAAAAAGAAAAAAAAAGTCTGATTTTCCAACACTCAAATCTTCCATCCTTCCATTTCCATCTTGCCCACACTCCATTGTTCTTGGAGCCCTTTCACCTAGTGGATAAAGTCAAGTAAAGCTCTATGGGATACGGAGGCATTTCCACTCTCTCGTCCACTGGGTTGTAGCAAATGGTTCTCTCTCCGTCTTCCCAGACCCCCCGCGCTGTCTATAGGCCCAGCTCTGCTTCTTTCTCTCCCCTCTATTGTCCCCATTTCTAACAAAGGGGACCCTGAAGCCAGGTGCTGTTTTCAAATATGTCACTAACAGGAGGAACAGTGACAAACCGTCGGCACTAGACCCATCTTCTCCACCCCCGGCCCACGTGAGACGTGCCTGTCCTAGGCGGCAGTGACCAGTCCAGGGCCCGAAGGGCAGGCTGAGGTTTTGCAAGAGGCAGTAATAATTCCTGGTCAAGAACACGGGCCCGGGAGTCTGAGTCCCACCTTGGGCCCTGTCTGGACCACTTATGAACAGTATGATGTTGGACAAATGATTTCACCTCACTCAGCCTCAGTGTTACATTCATAAAATGGTCATAATACCACTTATCCCAGAGGGTTTTCATGTGGAGTAAATGAGCAATTACATCTAAAGTGCTTTTGGCATACTATCTGACACGCTGTAAAAAATGGGAGATAATGTTGTATTGTCATTAACTTTATTTTATTAAGGAGAGAGGCTGGTAGCCAGCTGCCTTTGCACAGAATGCCAATAAAAGAGTGCCTGCACAGCCTGGGCACGTTAAGAGCAGTGCCCAGAGTCAGTTCGCTGGCAGTGGGGTAAAGTGTTCTTCACTGTTACGTTCATTTAAAAGCAATATTACAGCACATGTGGTACAATCCCCCTAGCCAGAACCTTCCCCTGGCAGCCCTGCTCACAGACAGGTACCCAGGTGGCAAAGGGAGGGCTGGCAGGTGGCAGGTGGCGGAGGGAGGGGCTCCACAAACTCCCACGGCAGCACAGGGTAGTCACCAAGGCCTCGTTTTTCCCTGACCTTTTATCCTTCTCTGATTCTCCCCAGGTGGGCAGAAATGTGACTCCTCATTAAAACAAGATCTTCTGAAGAAATAGCTCACAAAATGGTCCTCCAGGATTTACTTTGGAGGGTCACATTTGTGAGCTGGAAGCTTAAGTGAAACAGCTGAAAGGCCCTGAGGACAGAGAGCCAGAGAAATAAAGACGTCACGACACTGACGTGTGGGACATTTGCCTTCTTAAGGCCTCCTTCACAGAATCCTGGCTGTTGGTGAGAGCCCTGTGAAGAGCCACCAGGCTGCCTAGGTCCCAGGCCCCACACTGCCACCAAGTTGCTGGGTAAATGTGGGCGTCATGCTTGCTCATCTTTAAAACTGACAACGTGGGAATTCATAGCCACAGTAATCAGATGAGAAAACGTAATAAAAGGCATCCAATTGGAAAGGAAGAAGTAAAATGGTCATTATTTGCAGGTAACATGATATTATATAGAGAGAACCCTAAAGATGCCACCAAAAAATTATTAGACTTGATAAATGAATTTGGTAGAGTAGAAGGACACAAAATTAATATTCAGAAATCATACCAGCAACAAGCCATCAGACAGAGAAATTAAGAAAACCATCCCAGTAACAATTGCATCAAAAATAGCATAAATAAAATAAAATACCCAGCAATAAATTTAACCAAAGAGGTAAAAGACCTGTACTCAAAAAACAACAAACAACAACAATAACAATAACAACAATCTGATTAAAACATGGGTAGAGGGCATAAACGGACATTTTTCCAAAGACAACATACGGATGGCTAATAGGCATATGAAAAGATGCTCAACGTCACTAATCATCAGAGAAATGCTAATTAAAATGAGGTAGCACCTCACTCCTGTCAGAATGGCTATCGTCAATAAATCACAAACAACAGTGTTGACGAGGATGCAGAGAAAAGGGCAGCTTCACGCACTGTTGGTCGAATTGCAAATTGGTGCATCCATTATGGAAAAAGTGTGCAGGTTCCTCAGGAAATTCAAAACAGAACTACCTTATGACCTAGCAATTTCACTTCTAAGTATTTATCCAAAGAAATCCAAAAGACTAATTCGAAAAGATATACGAGGGCTGTCTGGAAAGTATTGAGCCATGTAATATGGAAAACGGAGGCATTTGTGGCTGGGATTTTTCTGGACAGCCCTCATATGCACCCCATGTTCACTGCAGCACTTTTTACAATAGCTGAGATACGGAAGCAAGCCAAGCGCCCAGCAGTAGGTGACAGGATAGAGGCGGTATGGTACATACATGCAATGGATTCCTTGGCCATAGAAATAACGAAAGCTTGCCGTTTGTGAAAACATCGATGGACCTAGAGCGTATTATGCTAAGTGAAATAAGTCAGACTGAAAAAAACAAATACCATGTGATTTTACTTATATGTAGAATTTGAAAAACAAAGTAAAAAAATAAAAATAAAAGCAGAAACAGACTCATGACACAGAGAATAACCTGAAGGTACCAGATGAGAGGAGGTTGGAGGTCTGGGGGAAAAACGCGAAGGGATTAGCAAGTACAAATGGATAGTTACGAAGCAGTCACAGGGCTGTGCAGGACAGCCTGCAGAACACAGTTACTAACACTGTAACAACTACGTACAGTGTCAGGTGGGGGCTGGATTTATCGGGGTATCATTTGGCAAAGTATAGAAATGTCTAACCACTAGGCTGTACATCTGAAACTAATATCAAATAATATTGAATGTCAACTGTAACTAAAAAATATAAATAAATAAATAAATAATTTTAAAACTAAATAAATACCTTTCATGGGTCAATGCTCCTCAAGTTAGACACTTACTTCAGAGTCAGCTGGGGCGTGTGTTTGAAAATGCAGACTACTGGGTCCAGTAGAGAACATTGGAGTCAAAGCAGAGAGATCCCAGGAATCCGTATTTGTAAAAAGCCCTTCACAACCAAGTTTGAGAGCCTTGAGCCTACAAGCGTTCTCTGAGACACACAACTGCTGTCTGCTGCTCCCTCGGAGGAAGGCTCTAACGAGACCTGCTTCTCCGCTCAGGGTATTTGCCATCTACAAGAGGTAGAGAGAATGCTGAGCATATAAGACACACAGCTGACATCCAGGTGTCCTTGGCAAGCTGCTCCTCCGACTCCCCCTGCTATTCCCTTTCAGCCAGGACCATCCTGGGTCGCAAAAGCGGGCTAGCTCTGCATAACTCAAGTCTGGCTCTTAATAAACACAAACCACACTCGCACGCACGCACGCACACACGCACACACGCACAAAGCAGTGGTTTATGGAGTGGTCGTCTTCTGTCTGTCTCTCGTAGGTATTACTTTATTAATCATCAAAACAAGCCTGGGAGGTAGGTACTACTTTGTTGGCATTTTAACCATGGCAGCACAAGGTTCAGTGATGTGTTCACAATCACCCAGCTAGGAAGTGGAGAAGCCAGGATTTGAACCCAGGTAATACGATGCCAGGGTGAGTGCTTTCATATTCCCATACGTAACGTAACCTCCAGTGGTAGGATGGTAGGCATCAGTTTTAAGGAAGCGTCTTAAAGGGTCACAAATCCCTCTACCCCAGCAGGAAAATAAGGAGAGTTGAAGTCACGGATCTCCACAGTTCTCTCCAGCTGTAGAAGTCCATTAAACTGAAAAAATCTGATGACCCCTTCGCCTAGCCAATGGCTCTCCATGTGTGTGTGTGTGTGGGGGGGGGGGGGGGGGGGGCAATCTGGAAAGTGCCAGAACGATTTAGGTTGTCACGGGCCGGAGGCTAATTGATGTCTTGTAGAACCTGCAGCTCCTGAATGGTCGGCGGGTCCACGTGAAGGAGATGGCCTTCCCCGTGCAATGAGGGCGGCCGTGGGGAAAGGCCGTGGGCAAAGGCCGTGGGCAAAGGCCGTGGGCAAAGGCCGTGGCGGTGGAGACAGCGCCCAGTCAGAGCTCTAACGGCGCTCCGCCCAAGACCGGGAGGGAGCCGGGCAAGCCGAGTCTCCTGGGGCCCTCTCCAACTCCACTTCAACAGTCCGACCATTCTTTTTTTTTTTTTTTTACTTCACTTTTAGTCTGACTATGCTTGTTAAGATGTTCAATTTATGAGAACTTGGGCAGTTTCAGACAAGCTGATACTGCTATCAGAATAAAAGGAACCCTACCGGCAGTTGGGGGCCCTCCCACCATCCACCCGAATTACACGGAATGTGTCTTTGTCAATTATGGAGAGAATTCAGACCAAAGCAAAGTTTACCAGCAATCCCGTCTGCTCTGGGTCCATAACTAGAGCGTAAAAGGGAGCGACCGCACAAAGGCAGGCTAGAACTGCCCTTTCCGTGAGCCCGAACCCAGTCACGGTGGTATTGGTCACCAGTACCATTTAGTTACCCTCCTCGGCAACATCAGAACCGACTCAGCCACTGTTTCTCTTAGTGACGTCCCCTTATTACCACGTGGTATTAATTGTATCCGAGCTGATTTCCTGTTCCTACTGCTTAACAGCTGTGTGGGAGTAACTACCCCCCAGTGAGTCACCAGCTCCGGCAGCCAGGACTCAGGAAATGGATCCAGCTGTTCAGCAGCAGGATGGGGGGGCGGGGGGCCGGCATCTGCAGAATAGAGTTCACCAGTGTCTGTGCTAAACTTAGCCGTCGGTGTCTGCTGCGAGGTAGGGACTCTGAGACCGCCTTCAAAAACAAGGAGCCATCCAAGAGTTAACGGCCAGAGTTTTTTTTGTTGGTTTCATCTAGGTCAGAAACATACATCCTAAGAAACTTTTGTCTGGTTGTATATATTAAAATATATATATATATATATACAACCACCATCAAGAGAATAGCCACACTGATTCCCTAAACATCTGATTAAAAACTCTAACTACACCAAATTTCTACTGTGGTTATTAGGGAGCAAAGCTGCCTCAGCACTTTGATATTTTTTTTTTTTTAAAGTACGTTTCAAAGCACTTTAGTTTGTGATTCTGCAAATTAGAGCTCTCACACTTTTTTCCCTAGACAGTCCCAGGCAATTACATTCCAAAGCAACAGCTATTTCTGTCCCTCCCTGTAGAGTCTCCAACTGGCTGGCGAAAGTGCCAGAAAACCTGTTGATTTGTATCTCTTTTGCTGTTTTTTATCAGTTCCATTGCCTCTGGGCATCACCAACTGCACTTGTTTTACTTTATTTTCTTTTAAAGATCTAGCACTGAGTTAAGATTCAAGTCACTTCTCTACACCTCTTACCTCCTTGTTTGTCCATGTAACTCTGCGGACATTCCCCAGGCCGGTGTTTCTTCCTCTATTAGAAATGAGAACAGTAGCTGGGCTTCCCACCACGTGGTAGGCGGGCGGCAGGGAGTTACAGAGACACCATGGGACGGAGAGCAGGGCAGCGAGTCCCCTCCAGGCATCCAAGGGAAAAGCTTCTGGGAAATCAGGAGCCTTGCCATGCTTCCCTGGGCCTGCTGTACTCCTTCTAAGAGGCGTAAGGATGAGCTCACAGATATTTTTACATGTGAGTGCAGTTTGCCTCAATATTTACAATAACGAAAACTGCAACCAATCTAAATGTCAACACAATTAAATATGATGTAGCTTTCAGTGATTTGGTAACACCATTGGAAAATTTCCAAGCTAGGTTTCAAAAAAGATTAAAAATCAATCGATTTTATTGTTTTCAAAATTTGGCACGTACACACATGTAAGTAACCATGTGTGTATGTGTATAATATGTGCATGTATGTAAAAGGAGAGAGGAAAGGAGATTAAGAAAGAGAAATACCCCCAAAAGTATTAGTAATTGGTTATCATTTGATGGGTTCTTGTGTGACTTCTAGTCTTTCTTTATGTTTCTAATTTTCCAATTTTTCTAATAAGAATATTTGTTACTTTTATAATCAAGAATATCATTTTAAAAGCTAATTTGTGTGTGAAACTATTAAAATTACATTCTAAACTAGTTTTAAGATGTGAGAAAATGCCTATATAAACAAATAATCGGGGTAAATTTTTATTTCACTTAGTAGTATGCATTTAAGTTTCCTCCATGTCTTCGTGGAAGATCACTGCTTAGGACTGCAGCTCTATCCGAAGTAACGGGTGACAACAAGTAAATACCTTAAAGTATTAACGTTGGTTGCTTCTGAATGACAGGATTGGGGTAAGCTTAACTTTTTTCCTGAAATTTTTCTAACAATAAAAATGTTTTTTGGAGAGTGAAAAAAAAAATAGAGCACAGACATTGGCAAAAGTGGACATTCTTTATTTTTTAATTTTCAAAAATGTAATATTTAAAATACTAAAAATAGTTAGTAAAAGCTTTTGTGTCTCTAGTTCTACAAACATACTCCTCTCAGATGTAATACATACATTCTACTATGTGGCATGGGGAGGGACAGTCCTTAACTCTGCATGGCCAAGCAAAGAGACCTCCGGAGCCCCAGAGGACCCCTGGGCCACGCATTGCCCAACGCGCCTCCTGCCACCCAGCTACCCTGGGCACCACCATTGCCAACTGTGTCAGGGCAGATGTAGGCTGCTGTCCCTCTGCACGTCAGGACAGGAGTGGAAAGTTCAGAAGTTTCGGATCAAGATCCATCATCAACGATGCAAAAGCCCGTTTCTAGTGGCCTCTTCCTATTTCCTCCCGCGCATGGTGTGCAAAAGCCAGCTGTGACTAAGTCAACCGTGATTCAGAGTGAGGCAACGCCACTTCTCGGCTTGGAGAAATGTGGCACGATGGAACCGTCATTGTAAAAAATACATTAAAAAAAAAAAACTAATTGAGTCCTAAGGACATGCAAGTCATTTCCGACACACCATAAAACGTACTAGTCCTTCCCACCACAGTCCGTGACATACACCGTGGGCTCAAAAAACACGGTGAATGTTGAAATTTTATAAAAAAATTATTAGAGTAAAAGACACATTGCCATTCATCCCCCTCAAAATACACTCCCGCCCACTTCGAACACACCTGCCCCGTCCTTCTTGACACTCTCTGCAGCAGTTCTGGAAGTCCTCTTCCCTGAGTGTCTGAGAAATGGGCAAACGGTCTCACCTCCATCATGACAACGCTCCGTGTCACACGTCGCTTCCGGTCACACAGCGATTTCTGTCAAGTAAAACCATCACGGTGTGTCCTCATCCACCTTACTCACCGGACCTGGCACGGTGCGACTTCTGGCTCTTCCCAAAGTCAAAGCGACCACGACAGGTAAAGGTTTTGAATCGATCCAGGACATCGAGGCGGCCACGACAGCGCCACTAAAGACACTCACGCAGGAGGACTTCCAGGGCCGCCTCAGACAGTGGCAGGAGCGCTGGGGTACGTGTGTTCAAGGCGAGGGGGGTGTTTTGAAGGAGATTAATGGCAATGTGTCTTTTACTGTAATTTTTTTTAAACATTCACCATATTTTTTTATCACACGTTTTATATACACATTTTTGTACATAAATTGCAAATTTAGACAAATGGGTATAACTTACTTATCTTTGTCAAATATAGAGAGAGAAAGGAGAGGGAAATTGCAAATTCTATTCAAGTTATTAAAATTGAATTTTAACTTTCATAAGGATTTCTGAGATTTTTTTCCCCCGGTACAGAGATGTGAAGAATTAAAAAACAGGAAGTCTCTGGGGTTTTGCTGCGGTCTTGTCTGGAACAAAGGACTTGCATGGCCTCATTTCCAGTCTCCTAACCCCAAGCTCAGCCTTTGCCTGGCTCTTGTGGTCTTGGGGCTCCCTCTTCCTGAGCATGAAGGGGACTGATCCCTCCATATGTGACTGGAGTTGCCGTCTACCCACAGCACATGGGTTTAATCAACTTTAACATGCCTGCAGTCCGGAGGAAGTGAAACGCTCGGGGCTGGGAATGTTGATCATTTCCATTACCGAGGAAGGTTTGCAGGGGTGCGGCTGATGGGGGGCGGGCCTCCCCATCACTCCAGGCTTTGTGATGGGGGCGCAGCTCTCCCCATCACTCCACGGACGCTGGCTGGCAGCTTAGGTGACTGAAACGCACACACAGCGGACCTCTTCCTCCTCGGCTCCCCCTTACCTTGAGGTCACGGAGTCCGAGTCTTTCTCATTCTCCTCAATGTGTCCTTGATATGACTCCTCGTTAAGAAGGGGAAAGAAAACCGAGGGCCTTTACGAGCCGGTGAAATACGAGTGGGCTCCTGGGCAGTCCAAAGAAGAAAGTCCCCGAGAGTCTCGGAAATCCCATCAGACGGGCCAGCAGCTGGCATCCCCAGCTCCACACCACCCCCCAGACCCGGAGTCCCAGGGACCCTGGCTCCCACACAGTTCTCTGCAAGGGAAACGTTTGGGGGGGGGGGGGTGACAGAGAGCACCAGAGAAGGCACACAGAAGACCTGAGTTCACTTCTGAGCTCTCGTGCTAACCATGCAAACCGTGCGGGCTGTTGTCACTTTTCTGAATTTTGATGTTCCCGTTTTGTAAAGGGAGAAGAAAAACGTCCTTCCTACTCCTGGCCTTAATTGTAAAGATCACAGGAGATGATCTTTGTGAAGGCTCTTTGTGCACCAGAAAGCACAAGGGTGATCACCAAGAAGTGGCTGAGAGGAATATTGAAAACAAATGACAGATAGATAGATAGATAGATAGATAGATAGATAGATAGATATGACATAGATAATCTATGAGATATAGATATCTCTAATCTTGGCTAGGTGGGAAAAAAATGCACCCTTTCTCACACTGCAAGAATAAGGATGAACAGATAGAAATTGTGCAATTTCCCAATATGTATCAAAAAGCATTCAAAATGTGCCTACCGTTGGACCTAAAACATGTACTGCACTGCTCTTAATTGTCAGTCATATTATGTCAGAGTGACATGTAGACCTGGAGCATACGAGGAAATGAATTTGGTTAAAGCCTTTCTCTGGTCTTCAAACTTATTATAGAAATGTTACCCGACTCAGTACTTATTAGAGTAACCCTAGTACAGTGAGAATGTTGTTGATGACATCTGCATTCCAGTCACTTCCCATAAAATGAAATGTGTTACCTAATTTAAAGACTTATTTGTGACTTTTCATTCATTTGTGATCAATAAAATGATTGCATGTAAACGTGTATGTTTGCATATGTGTATGTAGAAAGGTCATAAAAATACAATAGTAAGAGACTGGGGGGAAAGCAGGGCAACACGAGGCTCCGGGTGGCTTCGAGGAGGCCACCTGTTTAAGGTTTGAGAAGCCGTAGCCCATCCCTGAGGCACTTTGCAATTTTTGTCCAGGCCTCCCCTAGAAGGTCAATGATCCCCCAGGTGAAGAGGTGAAAGAAGGCTAACTGCACCCCCCCCCCCCCCCCCCCCCC
>PVJL010000079.1:479816-633263 GCA_004026885.1 Lyroderma lyra | reverse complement strand
TGTGGGTTGGCTGTGTCCTCAGACATGCTTTGTTGAATCATCTCAGGCTTTTAAAAATGATGCTCGTGCCTTACAATTCCTTGTAAAATCCAGATTTCTGGTGTCTCCTGAAAAGTCAGGCGATGTGGAATCCCTGGGGTCATTTCTGAAGGCCACAGTCACCCGAGCTGAGTAGACTTTCTCCATTAGGTGTGGCACAGGCTCTCCGATTTGTCACATTCCCCACCCCTCCCTATGGCCTTGTCCTAGACCTGCTAACACTCCAGTCTCTGGGCATCCAACGTGCCTCATGCACTAAGCAATGGCGTCTCTGTAGAAATCAATGCACATGAGGATTGGCCACATCTTCTGAGAGAACCACACAATAGCAGAGTTCAAGACAAAGGGAAGTTTTAGAGCAAAGAAGAAACTAAAGTCAACAAAAGAACAGCAGGGACTCAGTCAGGAGACCAGCAGCTCAAAGATGGAGGATCTCATCTTAGCTCTGCTACTCAGCTGAGACTCCAGCCACATCCCTGAACGTCCTTGTGCTTCTGCATCCTCGTCTGTGACCCACAGGAAGGAAAGAGGAAGCACACGGATGCCTTACCATCTTGTAGATCTAAGACTACGGCCAGCAACCTACAGCCCCTCAGCTCAATTCCAGCCAGCGGCCTGTTTTTGCACAGCTCACTGGCTAAGAACAGCACTCACAGTTTTCAGTGGTTGAGGGAAAAGATCAAATGAAAAATAATATCCTGTGGTATGGGAAAAGCAGATCAAATCCTAATTTCAGCATCCAGGAATAAAGCTATATTGGAACGCTACCACGTTTATTCATTGACACACTGTTTATGACTGCTTTCACAACACAGCAGCAGGGTTGAATGGTTGCAACTCAGACTGTGGCTCACAACGTCTAAAATACTTACTGTCTGGCTCTTCACAGGAAAAGTTGGCTGACCCTGGTCTAAGACACCATTCTAAGCTGTTCCATTAAAATGTTAAACTCTACCAGGCAATTCCTCATTCGTATTTACATAAAGCATTCTTTCTAGAAGAATTGGAAGGTTCCAGGTGATTATCTCAGGAGCAGGTGTTTTAAGTATGATGAAGGGCCTATTTACACAGGCCTTTTTGTCTTCCTTGGAAATAATAACAGTAGCTATCCCTTATCGAACACACACTACATTCCAGGCAGCTCCTAGGTGTTAACACATTGAAATTCTCTGCAATCCCTTCAGGTAGGTTTTATCATCTTCCTTTATTAAGGTAAATTACCTTATTTTACTGTGTGTAATGCACGGTTTTTGCCCAAATTTATGAGGGAAAAATCAGGATGTACATTATACATGGGTAGTACTAATCCTGTATCTATATAAATGTTTAGAAGTGTAACTCTAGAAATCAATAACGATATCCGTATGCAGAATAATACCCTGGAATAAGATCATTGGGTTTTTTATTTTTAAAAAATTTATACATAAAATTCCTTGTACCTCGTATCTGTTCTTGTGTTTTATTTGTTACATAAAATTCCTTGTTAAAAAATAAATGCTAAAATTTCTTTATAATACAAAAAAACAAGTACCTAAATATAAACAAATAAAAAATTGAATTAAAAAATTAAAACAAAAGACTTTTTTTCCCTGAAAGTTTGGGCCAAAACCATGGCTGTGCATTATGCACAGGAGCACATTATACTCGGCAAAATATGGTAACTAAAGCTTAGGAAATTTAAATAATATTCCCAAGGTCGACAGCTAATAAATGGCCAAGTGGAAATTCAGACCTCAGTCTGTCTGACTACCCAACCCCATTGATTATAAATGTATTCATTTTAAATGCACGTATGAACTGCACGTCCTCTCTACAGCGGGGCAAGGCCTAAAGACATCATACTCTGTTGCACCCCAAATTGCTTTACTCATCAACCCGTCCTGTCCCTAATTCTAAAACCCTACACATAACTGATTCCCTTGACTTTCTTTCCTCTTAAATCTCATCTTACTCCATCAGAACCATTGCCATGGAAGCTGAGACTCCCCAGTGTTTCTTGATTTGGTGATGGGACAGCTGAGTTCTCATGAAAATAAATCCCCATCAGCCACGATGTGCTCGACCAGCAGACGGTTCACCCGCACTGCATTAATACAACCTTGGACGAAATCCCTTTTCTCACATATTTGCCATTCTTGATGGCTATTCATTTCTATCTTTAATACTTCCACCTTCGTACTGGCTGCTTTTTTCCCCTTCACTTTTTTAGCCAATCAAGTGTTCTAGAATGGAGAGAAAATCTTCAAGTCGTACATTTGTGCCTTCAAGCAATAGATAAACCCTAAGTAAGAGAAAGCAGGAAATAGAGTTGAGGTAGAGCAAGGGCGAAGAGAGGGTTAACAGGAGTAAAAAGCAATGGAAACAGACTTCCCATGGAACAGAGAGACAGAGAGATGAACAGAGGAAAGGAAGAGAAGGGAGGTGGCTCATGGAAGAGGCATAAAGAAGAGAGCTGCATGAGAACAAAGAAAGAAGACATTTGGAAAGGCCGCCATTTTCCCCAGAGGAGAAGGAAAACACCCACCTGCCCTATTTCCCTGACCCCTTCCCCCCTCTGGATGCATCTGCGACTGTCCCAGTTTGAATCCAAATAGTGTCTGAGGTTTGGGATTCACGGGTAAACTAGCTCTGACTCCCTAATCCCAGCACCATCTGTTTGGGGGTGTTGGGATTTGGAGTTAATTAATTCAGCCACCTGTACCATTCCTTCAGATGTGGCTACCTTTTCATCTTAGCGCAAAGTCATCTGCAGATGCTGAGCGACTGTGTCCCCCGCCCCTTATCTCAGTCTCCCTGGGCAATGTCGTTCGCCCCTCACTCTTTCGCTTCCAAGGGCAGATCCTGAATGTTGTAGAGGGAGCCTGGAGAGCATGGGTAGTTTTCCATACTCTAAACTTGTTGGTTTGTGACCTCTTCGTTGTGCTGCCCGCCTGCCCACCTTGCTGGGGAAAGCAGAAAGAAACACCGCGATTAGGTAAAGAGGGTCTGATTTTAGTTTTCTCAGACGCTATAAAGAAGATGCCAAATGATTTTGCAAAGGGAATTTGGGGTCAGCCGGATGGTGTTCTCTCAGCTTGCTGTCACCCAGGCTTAGGAACCTGTTGTTCAAGAAAGTGACCTTGCTGGGTATCCCCTCAGGGCTTTTGCTATCACAATCCAGTACAGAGTTTATAGGTACTCACCCTGAAAGCAGAGATGGTTCTCATTAGGGAGTTTAAAAATATTTAACTCCTTACCTCCCAGTATTAACAGAAAGTTCTAATAGGTGCAACGTATAGGGGTGTTTGCTGGAAGGACATCAGTTAAAATCCTCCCTCCGAATGGTTGCGTAGCCCATGCTTGCACCTGCCCTGTCCAGGCTAACACACAGGGGTCCTTGTGAGCTAGCCAAGACATCCAAATTATCTACCATTCTGATCCCATTTAACAGCCCCCCAAACCTTTTATGCCATATGCCCTTTGGTTATAGTTAAGAGAACAGAGACTAAAGTGAAGCAGGCATAAGGAAGAATTGAAATTAAAACCCATGTCCCTGACTTCAAGTTCGTTGTTCTTCTCACTACACCACCCTCCTCCCACCTTCAGAAATAAAATAATTTTCTTTCAAGAACTCAGATTGCCTCTAGCTTTTAAAGTAAGGGTCTATCTGACCAACAAGCAGTTTAAGAATCTCAATATCTCTTCTCCCGTCTTTGGAAAACATGGTTGTAATGTAAACAATAGGATCAAACAGAATTTGTAATGAATGTCCCGTTAGAAGTTGAAGGACATTAAAAATGGTGGCTGCTAATAAGCATGCTGTGATTGTTATCTGCATTTCAAAGGATCTCTTGAGAGGTGGGGAAAGGTTGGTCTAGCACAATTATCTTGTACAGCAGTTAAAAATTTTAACAACTCCAATATGTTGATGGTGAGATTTAATCTCAGTGTAAGGATACCTTTATCAGCCATTGGGATTTACTGTACACACAAAGCAATTTAGACACACATGGTTCCTGCCTTTAAGGATCTTTCTAAAATGAATTCCTCTCCATGGATACTCATTTGTATTGGTGGAATTTCTTGCTAAGAAAACAAAGTGTCTTGCAAAATCCCAAGTTGTTACCAACTTGTCATATTGGAAAGATAATACAATTTCAGCTGAATATTCCCTCTCCAGTCTAAAGTTAATGAGGTAATGAGCTCAGTTTAATTTCCGGGTAAGAGCACCATTTTCAAGTCACAAAGGCCCCTGACAAGTCTGACGTTTCTCACTGCCTTCACTCTTGGTGCCTTGTTTCTGGTGCCCTTCGTTTTCAAAGGGAAAAAACAAACAGTGCAAGTCCCAGTTTTAGCCCAAACTTTCCCCAATCTGAATTTCACCTTAGCTGATACTTCATTCACATATCTGGTTCCACTGCATGTGATATGTGTGTGTGGGCGGGGGGGGGGGGGGGGGGGGGGGGGGGGGGTATGGGTGTGTGGAAAGAGAGAGAGAAGGCGAGGAAGAGGAAAAGAGAGAGAGAGAGAAATGCCAAGACATTTTGCTGGGAACTGAGACTACGTAACTAAGAACCTATTCTAAGGGCATTCAGCCTAAGTGTAGAAAACAGACTGAACCACCCAAAGTACCCTGTGCTGGGAAAGGGGTGTAGAGTGTATGGGAACACCGTGGATGGGGCATTTAATCCTGCTTAGAGGCGTCAGAAAAGGCTTCTTAGCAGAGATATGTTCGAGCTGAGCCGTCAGGGATGAATAAGAATACCCAAGGTGAAGGAAGGAACTCTTGAAATGCATCAGGGACTTGACTGGTACGGCAGGAAAGTGAAAGCAGATGAGTATATTGTGGCCTGATGAGGAACTTGAATTGTCTGTAAAGACTTCTTTATCTTTGGCCCAAAACAATTACTGTGATTCCTCAACAACAAAAGCAAGAGCTTCAAATCTGTATTTGAGAAAGCAAAGTGGCAGTAGAGATGAAGTAGAGTAACAAAAAGTGAAGTCAGAGGAACTTGGCAAGGGAAATTCAAAGACAGGACAGGTGATGGGGAGAACCTAAACCAGAATATTGGGAATGGGGAGGAGAGACAGGGGTGAGAATTTGTCACCTTCCTCCTACCGGTCAGCTATTCTCTTCTCCAGTCTTCTACCATTTAAATGCTAAACAATGTTCCAACACTCACAGACACTTTGGCTGAGAGCTAAAAGCAAGGATTCCTGCAGTCATTTGAATCTCTTTTTTATTTTTGAAAATGAAGATGGGCAGATAATATCTCATCAGCTGAATCCCCAGAACACCAGCTGGTGGCCTCTTCAGGGTGACCTGGGCCAAGCGGCAGAGAGCGTGGGCTGTGTTCACTGCTGATTAAGTCTAACTCCAGGTTCCGCGGGCTGCTACAGCCAGCTGGGGTGCTGTTACCTTCCTGCACACACCCCACGTCCATCTTCATTTGACTGAAAGGCAGAGGTTCACAGCTTTCACCAGAATAATGAGCTAAGACGCCCACAATCACGAAATCCGCAAATCTTTTTTGGGGATGGCCTCTCTTCCTAATCATCCCATCTGGACCAGTTATTCATTCTCTCTATGGTGTCAGAAGGAGTTCAGTGGCCTGAATACCTTCCCTCCTGAGGACGCCTCCCAATTCAGGGTTGGAATTAATTTTCTGGATTTAGTGCAGCAAAGTCTTCAGGATATTTTAGGGCAGGGGTCTCCAAGCAATAGAAGGGAATCTGGTGACATAGCTCAGTCTTCCTTACTTAACCCTCTTCCCTGGTTTCTGGGGGATTTCTCCACAGAGGTGTGCACAACCTGACAAAGGAACTTTGTGCTCCCAGTATACCAAGATGTTAACTTTGTTGTTGTCACAACCATATTGAGATATAATTCACATACCATAAAATTCACCTTTTAAACATGCACAATTCAGTGAAATTTAGTATATTCACAGAGTCATGCAACTGTCATCACTGTCTA
Source organism: Lyroderma lyra (assembly GCA_004026885.1). Classification (NCBI taxonomy): domain Eukaryota; kingdom Metazoa; phylum Chordata; class Mammalia; order Chiroptera; family Megadermatidae; genus Lyroderma; species Lyroderma lyra. The sequence continues at coordinate 627,268 of PVJL010000079.1, read as the reverse complement.
ATTTTAGGACATTTTCATCACCCCAAAAACAAAATTCTATACCCATCAGCAGTTACTCCCCATCTCCTGCCTTGCCTCCAGCCCCTGGCAATCACTGATCTACTTTCTGTCTCTTGGGATTCACTCATTCTATAAGGAATCTTCTTTGATGAACCGCAAGGCCAGTGGGAAAATTAATAAAACTCACCTTGTAAATTTGAATCATGTTTTATGTCTTTACTGATGCAAGGTACCATGAGATGGAGTAAGAAAACCGTATTTCACAAATCCTATGTCACTTAATGAATCTTTATCTTGTTTTTGTAAGCATAGTGTTCTGGTGATATTATTCTTTAAATACTTACAGTAGAATTAGAATATTCCACCCAGACCATGCCCATGTCTCCCTTGCCTCAGCCCTTGGATACCCTGACCAGGTGAGCGTCTGTCAGCCTTGGGCCCAGTGCTATTTGAACCAGAGCCTAAGGCAACCATTCGATGCAGGGCCTCCCTCCCCTTTACTGGGTCTATCCTGCACTTGGCCAGAATCTCATCTTTGAACGCTTATCTCACCTCTAAGACCCTGTCATCAGTCCTACTTCTGACTCTTCAAACTTGGGATTTCCTCCTGATTTCCCTGATGTCTTAAACATTTCCATTTCTTACAGACATGGACTTGCCTGGACCCTCCAGCACCAAGGATCCCACACCACCTTGGTTTGGAATCCTTTAGGTTGTCATAGTAAGATATTCATGATATGTAAAAAAGCAGGTTGCATAGCAATATGTCTAATACCATGCTGTATTATTAAAATAAGTGTATATATATATATACATAGAACTAGGTCTAAAAAGTACACACCACATTTGATGTGTTGTCACATAGGGGTTTTGGGGGGGGGTTGCATTTTTTTTTACATTGAGCACGTGCTACTTGTGTAATTAAAGTAATTAAGGTAATTAAATACCATAATGTGCACCTAAATATCACAACAACATTGCCAGTTGAAAATGGCAAAGGACTTTAATAATTCACAGAAAAGGAAATACAATGGCCCTTAAATAGAAATACACTCACTTCAATTATCATAAGAAACTTGAAAAATATCCAAATTTTTGACAATATAATCTATTAGCAAAAGTTCTGGGGAAACATATACTTTGACCCCACGCCAGAGTAGCTACAAGGTTGCTCCACCATGGCAGAGGGCAATTAGCAAGCACTATCAAAGTGACGCATGCATTTATCCTTTGACCCAGCCAACCCATGTCTGGGAATTGGTCCTAGATATATATTTGCATATGCACTAAATGGTGTGGGTATAAGATTTTTCCCACATTATCTTTCATAACAACAAGTTAGAACAACCCAGAGGTTCTTCAACAGACACCATTTAAGTAATTAATGGTACATTTGTGCAACAGACTGCTACGCGGTGTAACAGAATGAAGAAGCTTTCTATACACTGCTATGGAAAACCTTGCAAAATACATTGCTGAGAAAAAAAAGAAAAGAAAGAAAGAAAGGTCCAGAGATTGTATATAATATGTTACATTTTGTGTAAAATGTTGGGGGGGTGGTAAAAATGTATGTTCCTATTTGAAGAGGATACAGTAGGCAATGAAGTCATGTGCAGAATCAAGATTGTACAATATGCACATTTTATGTTGTTTTAATTTATGATCCATCTGCATGTGTTACTAGCAATATATATGTATTTAATTTTTTATAAAAATAGGTAAGTGTGAGGATCATAGGTCTTTAGGTAAGAAAGAGCTTAGATTGCCCTTCCTTTTATCAGAACCCTCTCTCCATAAGATTCTCTTTTTGTCTGTATAGATTCATGTGTACATGTAATTCCTCACATGTGGAGAGAGTCCCTGAAGAAAAGTGTAAGCTTTCTATTAAATTTGCTGATAGAACAGAAAACCCCAACACCATCTAGAAGCTCCCAGGCCCTTGAAAGAGCCAAAGAGAATATTTGTCAGCCATTCCCAAGGACTGATGGGTTTTTTTATTCTGTTGCTTCCCTATGACTCTCCCAAGTTGATGTGGCCTCAGGAAATACCTGCTAATACATACTAAATGTAATAATAAGAGCCACAGAAGAGAGAAAGAAAGAGATCTGATTTACTTCCTGAAGTATCGTGGGTGGTATGAAAAAGTAATCTGATGCCAGGAGGCCATGATTCACTGGCTGTGTAACCTGTTTAAATTCCGACTTTCACTTTTGTAAAATGGGGAAAATGGTAATGCTATCCATTTCACAGGGAGATCGTCAGGATCAAAGTATTCGTGTATGTGACAGCCTTTTATAAACTGCAAAAGGCTACGCTAATGATAGGCATGGTGGTTATTTTTAAAAACCACCTCTGATAACTAGACCATACAAGGGTCACAGTTTCTCAGAAAACTAAATATCATCTCATTTCCTCTGCCCTTTTCCTCACTGTCATCAAGAAAGTGTAGATTTGGAAGAAGAAAGGAAATCATAGTACTGGCTGGATGACATTTGCCACTATTTTATAAACCTTTATATCAAAGGCTAGTATTTTAGAGGCCATTGTTATGAGTTGAATTGTGTCCCACAAAAAAAGATATGTTGGCATTCTAACCCCCAGTACCTCAGAATGTGACTTACTTGGAAATAGGGTCACTGCAGACGTAATTAGTGAAGGTGACACTGTGCTGGCGTAGTGTGGGCCCTTATTCCAATCTGACCGGAGTAGAAGACGGTGGGAGGATGTAAAGTAAGAACACCATGTGAAGATGGAGACTGAGGTTGGAGCCATGTAACCACAAGCCAAAGGACATCAGGTCTTCAACTCCAAGCATTGTCTATAAACCAGTTGAAGAAAATTATAGCTACTATCGTGAGAGGTTGGATGGTCAGTGAAATTAATTTACATTAAAACATGTCCTCATGCCACTAATCTAGACTTTCACTAGACAATGGTGAAACCGAGGCAGATAGAATATAGGAAGCTTTTTCCAGCTATAAGTGTACATCGGTGACATCAAGAAGCTTTTAGGAAAGATCAGGAAATGTTTTTCATGGATATATGTAAATTAGCATTCACTTGGCGGGGAGAAGAATTATACACTCCCAAAAAATCTGATGGAAGTCCCTCATCCTACATGGTTTCAAGTTTTAAAACAGCCTCCTGTTATTGACAGTCACATGAAATTTGATGACTGATTATATTACGAATTGGAAGTTGGCTTTTAAAAACTGGCCAGCCAGGAATGAGAAAAAATGAGCACTCATTAAAAAGGTAATGAGTAAACTTATTAAACAAATAGAATATTTCAAAATAACTTAAATGCCAGTGTAAATGAGTCCATCAGTATCATGACAAGAGAATGTATTGTGTTACTGGAACCCGGTTGGACAATCATTGGTTCTATCCTTTCACGTATGGATAGTTCAGTTTTTAAGCTAACACAACGATAGCTGTCCTTTTTCTAAAATCTCCAGAAGAGGAAATCTTTCCATAACTCTCTTGACAAACTATACTGGTTTTCCAAAGTCTGATGATCAGAGATTTTCATTAGACAATCATAATCTAGGCTTTCAACTTTAAGGAAGCCATTTCTGTCTTCATGAAGTTAGGATATGATAAAATGAGTTCTCTGAATTTTCTCCTTTATACCAACAATTCTTTTAATCACTTTTGTAAAAGCTTTATTTTCCTTATATCCAAACACCCAACACAGTGACACAGCATCAGCCAGTAAATGAATATGTACTGAGCTCACTTTCTAACTTGTCACCTGAACAAGAACTTGCGGGTGGGTGCAAGAGCACATATGGTATGTGACGGTTATCCCCCAAGCTACCCCTATGTGTATCAAGTGTTGGAATTTTAAAATAGGGACCAATAATATAAGGGGATTTCCTCAAAGTCTTTGTTTGAAAACTACTCCTCCAAGTCATTGACTTAAGCACTGTTACCTAAATTAGTTAAATGCATAATATTCCCATATAAAATAAAGACAGTTTCTGTCCCTAGTATCCTGGAATAAGACAGGGAAGAATATTAAGTATGAGTTGCAAAATTCTGTGAATGGTTTATAGGTGTTTGGTAAATACAGGGGTCTGAACAATTCATCATTAAATGTCACAGAATCACCAATAGGGAACAGCCCTAGATTTAGGAGTCACATAGTCCTGGGTTCTAATTTCCCCTGTGCTGTGTGAGCCAAAGTGCCTCACTTTTCTGAGTCTACATTTGTGAAAATAAGCCCTTAATGTACTTTCCAATTCTAACTGACAAATTCTGCTTCAACTAAACCAAGCCAATAAAGCACAAGATGTTTCTGACAGGCAGATAGCCGGATATGGTAAGGCCACTGGGACAGTGCGTCCAGAGAGAGAAGAGATCAGTGCCCACCATTGCTGAGTGTGGGGGAGGAGCAGCAGGCAGGACAGAGAATGGCACAGTCACCAAAGCCACAGCAGAAAACCACATAGCGTGGGAAGCCCCCCAGTGAAATGAGGATCCCAGATCAATAGCTTTGGTTCACATGAGCATCCAAAACAAATATTTTCTTGTAGGCTTTATTAATCCAGCAGTCACCTCTGCGTTGGAGGATGGCTCTTAATCATCTAAACAGGACTCTGACTTCTTCGGAGTAGGTAATAAAATCCTTTTGGGGCGAGAGCCCTGCCCCTGTTGGAAGTGAAAAGAAGGGAAACAAGGACTGAAATCCAAGTTTCAGCAAAATCTAGGACCACAAAAGTCACTTTTTTAATTGTCTTTGTTCAGTTGCAAAGAATGAGATCATTCACTGAAGCAGGCGTTTGCTCACCCTGTGTTCACCATTCCCACCTATTTTCATCTCCATTCACAAACCCAGGCACGCATGTGCGGGCTCACACACACCCACACACATGCATGCACACGACCCCCTCTCTCCTAGCAGGTGAAGACAGACACTTATATTCTCAAAAAAAAAAAAAAAAATGTCATCAGAGTCCAACGTATATTCCAGAAAAATCCATTTGACTTTCGGGCAACCCCTGCTCCCTCACCCGTGTTGCCATCAGGTCCACCTGAAGCAGGTCCACCTGAAGCAGGTCCACCTGAAGGATACATAGTGGGCACGGAAATATTAGGAGAAAAAGCTCCAGCCTCGCCGGCTAACCATGGCCACTCTATTCACCAGGATCTCCAATAGGGAGACGCAGAAGGAACTCATTAGCCAGTGACCAAGAGCATGCACAGGCCCCCGCTGTGCTATGACCGACAGAACTCGGGCACTCAACTCCCGAATGGGTGCCCGGATTTAGGTAGCGAACGAGATGACCAAGTGGAGCTTTTTCAGGAAGAAAGCTGAAGCCCTGTGCCTTTCTAAAAACTCCTAACTTACGGAGTGCAAAGTATTTGTAGTTTCCATTAGACCTGTCTCTGAGGCTGCGGAGATAACATAGCTGAGTCAAACAAGAGGGAACGATTAGATTAAATTCCACATCAGCCTGAAGCACTCTTCTTCCTCCTTTTATTACTTATTTATATCTGGCTTCATTAAAAAAAATTAAAAAGAAGACTTGGCCGCTGAGTGAGAAAATTTACACAGAACTGGTGCATCTCGTGTCACACGGGGCTCTTGAAGAAGCCACCTCCCTGCCCTTGGACCTGAGGAAGCCACCTCCCTGCCCTTGGACCTGAGGAAGCCACCTCCCTGCCCTTGGACCTGAGGAAGCCACCTCCCTGCCCTTGGACCTGAGGAAGCCACCCCCCTGCCCGTGGACCTGAGGAAACCACCTCCCTGCCCTTGGACCCGAATGGACACTGCAGACACCCTCAGCAGGTGAGAAGCCTACGCAATTTTTGCTCTGATGCCTTCTTTAAACTCTTGGACCTAGGAGATTCCAGGCACTCGCTCCAGTCCTAGGATTGGTGTTTGTCCCTGATGTCCACAGCGATCAGGTTCTGACTGCTCTTTCTCCTTCTAGCCCAGAGCATCATATAATTCTTCGGCTGGGAAGTCCCGCGGCCTAACTGTAACTCCGCAGCGTCCAACACCTAGCAGAGCCTTTTGGCTCTGCCCCTTTTGAACCAACTCCACTCACTCAAAGAAGAAAATAATGAGGCCTAAGACAGAGGTATTGTATTTTGCCTGTATAATGTGCACTTTTTTGCCCAAAATTGTGAAGGAAAAATAAGGATGCCCATTATCCATGGGTAGTACTAATTCTGTATCATAAAAATGTTTGTAATTCTTTTATTTATGCTTATGAGTTAAAAGTGTAACTCTAAAAATCAATGGTAGTATTCATATGCAAAAATAATACCCTCGTATATAATAGAGAGTTTTTCATATAAAATATTTATACATAACATTTCTTGTACCTTGTATCTGCTCCTGTGTTTTGTAATTGTTACATAAAATTTCTTGTATCACAATATGTTAAAAAATAAATGCTAAAATTTCTTTATAATGCAGAAAAAACAAATATCTGAATAGAAACAAATAAAAATTTGAATTAAAAAATTAAAATGAAACTTTTTCTCTGAACGTTTGGACCAAAAACATGAGTGTGTGTTATACAAGGGAGCACATTGTACCCAGCAAAATACAGTACGTCTAGGGTCAGTTGGACTCACCTCCAAAACTCAGTCATTCAAAATTCACAGGAGCCGGGAGACGTCACCTGTCAGCAGCCTTGCGCCCCGCTCCCCCTGCACTACCATCCACACTATCCCACCAGGGCTCAGGAGCACAGAAATCCTCACACACACACTGTTTTTGGAAGGTCAATCAGCAACGGGGCATCCAATGCCCACTACGTGCCAGACTCACATCTTAGACGGACAGGTGAGGCTTGCATTCACAAAAACATAATCAGCAACATGAGACACTATAATGGTGAATGAGTGGCCAAGACCGGAAAAGACCCCAGACAGAAGCCTTTAGAAAAAAACAATATCGTGTCTTACTGGGAAGATAACGGGAAGGTTTATGGGAAGATGTCATCTGGGACCAGAGCAGAATGGATTCGTGGATTTGGAGCCACTGACAGCCAGAGAAGATGGAGAGGCATCCACGCAGCAGGCAGCTGTGCCTCTAGAAAGAATGATGCCCGGGCTGCCTGGCCGTTCAGTGTGTCCTGAAACCCCTGGAGCACAATCCGGAATGAAGCCCCTGAAGTTCAGGCTGCAGCCCGGGACACAGAGTATTTGACGAAAAGGGAATCGTGGGCAGTGCTTACAAATTACGTAATCAGGTGACTCCCAGACTCAATGAGAGGAGACATGCTTTTGGCCCCTAGACTGTACATGGTTCTCCTTCATGGCAAAGTATGTAGCCTGACACCAGAATGTGAGTTCTAGAATCTAGAACTGTATTTAACCACATCATTTACCTCAAACACCTTAGGAAGGAAAGAAATAGAGACTGTATAGTTGCCCTCTAGACCCACGAGAACTCACTCAGAGATCAGAGCCAGAGGGGACTTGTCGGGAAGATGAGGTGAAGAGTCTGAGAAACACATGGGGCTAGGCACTGAGCTCAGTGCTTCACAGACCAGGCAGAACAGGGTTAATACTCACAGCCACCAGAGGAAAGAGACACTGAATTATTCCCATTTGCAGATGGGGAAATCAAGGCCCAGGAATGTTAAGTAACGTTCCCATGATCAGAGAGCTAAGTATTAAAGCCAAAGCTGAAATGTGCCCAGGACACTACCAGAACAGGTGCTTCCTATTACAACATCCAACTTCGAAGTGACAGCAGTGTGGAATAAGGCCCCATGTTAAGCGTGGCCTTGACACCTGGTCATACTCTTCAAAGGCCTAACCACAACTTCTGCCCCCCACCCCCCGCCATTATGCTGCACAGATGAAGGACTCTATCGTGGGACCAGGTGCAATTCCTGCTTATCCCAGAGAAACAAGTTTCAGTTCCCCACCAGCCCACAGATTATTTAAACAAACCAATCACTTCCTTCTAGGGTCACCCCCAACTTCTTGATGTTACAAAGTGTGTCCCTCTAGTTTCCTACTCTGTTCCCAAGTACAACCGCTGTGTGTTCCTACAGGCACAGCGCCCTCTTCTGCAGAGCAGTGAGTACATGTGACTAATGAACTGCTGTCGATTGCATCTGCCCACTGTCAGGTGTCATGCATTTAGCTACCTTCCTAACCCAAGAGCAGGAATCACTTTCTCACTGACAGGGTCAATAGGAAGCAATTAAAACCAAACAAGCCAGAAATGAGAGGCAAATGATCAGTGGCCAGTGAAATACCAACATGAAATGTGGGGCAAGAACAAAGGTGAGAACAAACAGAGAAAACCAAAATAATGGCCATACATCATGATTTGGGGGATCAAGGGGGAAGAGAGAGCAAGAGAGAGCGGGGGTGATGTACAGAAGTAGGCACATTAGCTCCATCAACTTTGTGAAGCTGGAATAAAGAAAAACATTCAAATGAGGCAGGAATGAGTAATTGACGATCATAACTGTGATTATAAGGCATAATTACAATTAGCTGCACAAGAGTGTTAATCATGAAAATAATTACATGTCAGCTTTCCTCCTAAAGAAGAGAGAGTATAATTAAACGGCCCAAAAGGGGCGAAGAAAACATGTCTCTAGGTGACGGAGGTATGGGGTGAAGTGCTGCCATTTAAGCCTTCTCAGTGTATGAAATGACTCAACTAGTTTCTTCCACCAAAATACAGGCAAGTAGGTAAGGGAAAAAATTGCACACCCAAACGTAAGCTTTAAAGCAGAACAGTGCAGTGACTAATGCCCAAGAGACTTGATTTCAACTTTTTTTTTATTACCAGCTCCGTGACTTTCAATAAGTTATTTAACCTGTCTCCAAGCCTCAGTTTTCCTCAGTAATAGAATAATCATCATACATGCCTCTGAGTTATGAGTAAATAAATCTTGCAAAACTCTTCTGCTGTTACTATGTAACAGCGAAAGAAAAAAGAAAGACAGGTAGGAGTAAGAAATGTCCAACTCTGTCTGGGTGAATTTTTCACCTTTGGTGCCTCTCTGAATTTGAAGAGAATCTGGTTTCTAACATTTCTTGTCTTGTACTTCAGGAGTTTCTTGTATTTTCCTAAAGATGCCCTACTTTTGATTTCTCTGAAGTCTTAATGATTTTTAAGGTATGAGATCGACAGTGGGCTGATCACCTGTGTGTCTCAGGGATGCGTGTGACAAGTGGCTTGGAGAGGCCAGGTCTGCTAAAGCCATTTGCCTCCTGACCCAGTAGGATTTTTGCCTCCTGAGATGCTGGCTGTCAAGCTGCTTCCATCCCACTCATCTACTCATCCATTCAGTCATGTTCTTTTTCTTTTTTCCATTTTTGCAGTAAAGACAATGAAGGCCAATTCTGTGTATAACCATGTGCAAGATAAACATACATATATATTCATCTATGTTAATATAAAGATCTTCCTGTTTATGTTTCAGCTGAGCTTTGGAGCTAAGAGATGCCACATTCTTAAGTGAATACCTTGTAGAAATTTCAAAGAAAATGGGATAGATTTCTTGTATCATTGATCCCAATTTTGTATCCATACACTCTGCCATGCAGTGCCCTTCCAGTCTGACCAGGACTCCTGGTCCTGGCAAAGTGACTTGCTTTGGTGACTGAGATATTAACAAACATAACGCCAGCATGCCATGAGCAGAGACTGAAAAAGCACTTGTATAATTGGACTTGCTCACACCCTTGTTCCTCCCTAATGGCCATGAAAATGTGAGCCTTCTGGAGGATGAAGGACACAGAGAACAAATCACCCCAGCCAAACCAGTACATATCAGGAAAGGGCTCGTCAACCCCTAGACATATGAGCAAGTTGAGGTCAGTAGAACCCTAGTCAACCACCCCAAGTACACATGCACAACATATACACATGTTGTTGTATACCATGGAGGTTTTGTGGTTGCTTATTACACAGAATTTTTGTGGTAATAATTAGCTGATAAATTTTACAATACTCAGATAACTCTGAGGCCCATTACTGAATAACAGTGGAGGAAGAAGAGAGACTTATGAGGAAGATTTTTTTTCTGAAAAGAGTTGTACTACGTGACCCACCCCCAGCCAAGGAAAAAGGAGTTCAGTAGCATGAGTCAGAGAACTGTAGTTTGAGGGATGTTGACAGGTCAGCTGAAGGTGACAGACTGCAATGCTACCTACCTGCAAGCCCAGAACTTGTTAGAGCAAATAAGGTACAAGAGTTTCTTCTGTGATAGAGTTGGATTGCTCAACATTTTACACTATCGACATTTTAGGATAGATCATTCTTTGTTGTGTGGGGCTGTTTGATGCATTGTGGGGTGTTTAGTAGATCCCTAGCTGCTACTTACTAGATGCTAACAGCTCTTCCCAGTTGTGACAACCGAAAACATCTCCAGATATTGCTAAATGTGCCCTAGGGGACAAAATCACTGTACTAGAGAGATGTTGGCTGAAGGTACTGCCCAATTTCCAAGGGCTATGGAAGGAGTGCGTGATCAGTCAGACCATAGACCCCTCTGGCTGTAATAAGGAAACCAGCTGATGAGAGACCCTTGGCAACTGTGAGATGAGAAGTCTCCAAAGACCCACCCATTGTAGCCTAAGAGAGAAAGATGTTCTTTTAGTTATCTGCCAACTTTAGGAAGCTTGAAGCCAGTTTCCCACAGTGTTTGGTAAATAATATTGTGCTTCCATGATGCCTCCACCTGCCTTCTCATCTCTAACCTGAAAGGGTCAGAAATAACAGGTAGTCAGGTGGAAGCAGGAAATGGAGGGCAAGCTGACCCCACCCATCTTTCTTTGAGGCAGGTTTCTGTCTTGCACATGGTTGGGGCTAGAGTCAGTAGGGGAAGTCTTAACTGTAAATTAGAATCAACTCACTGGTTACTCTAAGATGATAGACATTCTATTTTCTGAAACGAGGCTGTGTTTGTTATTCAAAGTAATTGTGAGATTTTATACCACCTAAGAGTGACCCGAAAAGCCATGGGAATGCCTGTGTTGTTATCTAATGGCAGGAGAACCAATTGCTGTTATAGATGTAATGTGGGATGGGGGAGGGGAAGATGCTGCTTTATGGTTACTTCCCATTAATCGCCATTGCTCAAAGGACCAGTAAGTGACACATGCCACCTTGTAGAATCCCTGCTCCCTACAAGATCATATACTAGTCTCCATTTCTTGCAAACCCCATTATTTCTAACTTATACCCACCATTCTCTTCTCTCTTACAAAACAACCCCCACAGCCTCAACACACACACACACACACACACACACACACACACACACATACACACACCAGCTCCAACCAAAACAACCACAAACCATAGCAAAGGCTACACACAACAAAACTAGACTTGGCCATTTGGGGCATTTGTTTGAGTCAGTCAGCCGGGCTCCTCAAGATGCTGAACGGTGTGATACTGAGTTGAACCTGACAGTAGTCGTTAGAAACACCCTCTTTAGTGGCACGCTCCCAGCCAGTCCTGTGGGCAGTGATTTCATTGGAATTCCTACCCAGCACTGCTCCTTGAGCAGCAGCCTTGTGGCGAGGTCAGCAGGCCACAAGTCATCAGTCAGTGCGGCAGGCCCTCCCCCCGCCCCAGGCTCCCGCAGGGCAGGAGCCATGAATCACCTAAGTGTCCTCCTCTCAGAGCCAGGGTGACAAGGTCCCGTAATTTATCTCACATGAAATGAGCTGGATTATTTGAATAGGCTGGAGGAAAGAAGTCCATTAATCCTTGGAGATAGCTCTGGGCTCTTGAGGGTTTTATTCTGAGCCCATACAACTGACACCCAGCCTCTGGCTCCTGTCCTATACCCTTACTGCATGCCAAGGGCTCAGCTTGCACTTCCCCGATGGCTCGATACTGAAAACGAAGCCTAAGACCACCTTCCATGCAGGTAGGACAAAAGGTCCCCTTGGCCTCATAGTGTTGGCTGTTAACCCCTCAACTCGCACCCTTTTGTGAAAGATCATTTCATTTGACACCAAAAGCACAGTCCCTAAAAGGAAGTTTTGATTAATTGAAACTCATTAAAATTAAAAAAAAATTGTACTCTGAAATAAGGAAAACCTGTGAAGAGGTTGACAAGCCAAGCTACAGAGTGGGGGAATATTTAGCAAACTACCTATTCAGCAAAGACCTCCTATCTAAACTGGATAAAGAACTCTTAGAACTCAACAATGAAACACAAAGCAAACAATGGGCATAATATATGAATAGACATTTCACTGAGAAGGTTATACACATTGCAAAACACATTCAACATCATTAGCTGTGAGGGAAATGCAAATTAATACCACAATGATAGATCACTATATACCTATCAGAATTGTTAAAATGCAAAATAGTGATAATACCAAATGATGGTGAGTATGCAGAGAAAATGGATCCCTCAGACATTGCTGGTGGGAGCATAAAAATGGTTTGGCCACTCTAAAAAACTGGTTTGGCAGTTTGTTTAAAAAATTAAGCATAACTACTCACTATATGATCCAACATTGTAATTCAGGACATTTATCCAGAAGAGATACAATTTATATTTTAAAAACTATACATGAACATTCATAGAAGCTTTATTTGTAACAGTCAAAACCTGGAGGCAGCCAAACATCCTTTAACAAGTGAATGGTTAAACCAACAGAAGCACATCTACACTGTGGAATACTATACAGCAATAAAAAGGAATGGATGGTTGATACAGGTAGCGATTTGGATGGATCTCAAGGACATTACACTGTGTGAAAAAAAAAAAGTCAATCTCAAAAGATTAAATACTATATGATTGTTTTTACACAACAGCCTTGAAATGACAATGTTATAGAGACAGAGAACAGAGGAGTGGTTGCCAGAGGTCAGAGATGAGGGCTGGGAGGGGACATGGGGGTGACTATGAAGGGGCTGGGAAAAGAGTCTGCTGACAATGGGACAATTCCATCGTGGTCACACAAATGTACACATGTGACAAAACTGCAGAGAACCATGCAGACGGGTAGGCACACCAAAGAGTGTACGGAAACCTAGTGAAATTTGAACAAGCTTTGTGGATTGTACCAATGACAGTTTGTTGGTGTTAATATTCTACTATAGCTATGCAAGATGTTACCATAAGGAGAAAAATGGGTCCTCTCTGTACATCTCCTTTTTTTCTTCTTTCAACTTTCTGTGAATCTATAATGATTTACAAAAATGAAAATGCCTAATTTTAAAAAGATAATTTCATTTCTAAATACATTAAAGACACTTTTAAAGATAGTTTCATTTGGACTTGTTTATTATTTCCCAACTATAATTTGGTTTCCGTTACATAATGCTGTTCCCTAGAAACTAATCATATTTTGTCACTGTCATTGAGCATTCTGGTCTCTTGGGGTAAAATTACATGGAGAAACCAGGAGGTAAGTGCTATTAATATTATTAGTTGCTTCCTCCTTGTGCTGGTCTGAAGGATGAGCAGCCTCATCCCGGAAGAACACATGGAAAGGTTCTCCGTGCTGAGTCACAGAGAAGGAAATTAGAGTTAATACAAATGTAAATTCTGCCTTCTTTCCAAGAGAAGAAAAGGTGCTTCTCCCCACCACCACAGGCCCAGCATCAGAAAAGAAGCAAGAATACCACAGAAAAGGGGCTATTGAGAGGAGGCTAGCTCTAGAATTTGTCTGCACAGGTTCAAATCCCAGTCCTGCCACATTCCTATTTTGTGCCTGTGGGCATGTTATTTAGTATCTCTGTGCCTCTGTCTTAGCATCTTTAAAAGAGGGGTAAAAACACCCCCTACACCATATGTTTGTCTTAAAGATTGATGATGTATAAACTTGTAAAGACATAACTAGAGCCTGGCACATAGTACACGCTCTGTAAATGCTAGTTCAACAGGAGCCTAAGCCTCCTGCAGTAAAAAATAAAAATAAAAACATCAAGTGAAGAAATCTGGCCACAGCTAATTGTGAATTCCCTCTTACTGTGGACTGTGCCCAAATTCCTCCATCGTGACCTCCCTTGACCCCAAGAGTCATCCATGCTCTAGAACAGCAGTCACCAACCTTTTTGGCACCAGGGACCCATTACATGAAAGATAATTTTTTTCCATGGATGGAAGGAATGGGTAGAGGGTTGGGGGAGAGGAATGGTTTCAGGAGGATTCAAGTGCGTTATTATATCTATTGTGCACTTTATTTCTATTATTATTACATTGTAATGTATAATGAAATAATTATACAACTCACTTGCGACTATAAAGCCTGCCACCAGATGTCACCTGCCACTCACTGATAGAGTTTGCAAACGATTGATTATGGTCTCTGTGCAGTCAGACCTCTCTGCTAACGTTAATCTGTATTTGCAGCCACTCCCTAGCACTAGCATCACCGCCTCAGTTCCATCTCAGATCATCAGGCATTAGATTCTCATAAGGAGCAGGCACAGTTCACAATGGGGTTCGCGCTCCTATGAGAATCTAATGCCTCCACTGATCTGACAGGAGGAAGAGCTCAGGAGGTAATGCAAGCGATGGGGAGCTGCTGTAAATACAGATGAAGCTTTGCTCCCTCCCCACCACTCACCTCCTGCTGTGCGGTCCGGTTCCTAACAGGCCACAGATGGCTACCAGTCCGTGACCCAGGTTTTGGGGACCTCTGCTCTAGATCATCTCGAGAGGAGGCTCCACTGAAAAGAAGAATAAATTGATGGTTTCACCTCCACAGCAGGAGCTTCATGGCTAATATCCTCCTGATCAGCGACCCAGGTTAGCCAATAATCCAGAAAGAAGAAATCACAACCTGGCATGTTTTGTGGATATTGTGCCCGTTCATCCCAGACGGAAGTCATCTCTCATTCACCTCCAAAGCAATTTAATTCATTTGACAGTAATCATTTTCTCCATCATTGATATGACGACTTATTTAAAACTCTTTCACACTGAGTTACCTTGGAAAGATCAGAAATGTGCTCATTCCTCACAGTACCATTCTGTATAACATTCCACTCTGTGGCCAATTATACCTAACACCATGGCTTCCTTTGGCTATCAGTAGCTATCAACCACCCAGGGGGCGGCTGTTTGAAAATCTCTCTCCTAAGCCATCATTTGAAAGTCCCTAGCTTGGGACTGGCTCACAGGCTTTTCTTTTAACTGCCGTGACCACCTCTGTGAATTTTTAATTGTACCATCTGTCCACTGGCATCACTCTGATGCACTCCCCCAAGGCTCCAACACTCTCATCCCCTGGCTCCATCCACATGCCAACACTATGATTTTTTAATTAGCTCTGTGAAACATAAACTTAAAATCAAATCCCCCCCATACTGGGACCCATGGAATAAAGTAACCTGGATGTCCATCTGGAGGTATGGACCGAATCCTGATTTGCAACAGGATCGCAGTCAGACAACCAAAACACCTTTTGCCACCAGCGTCTGCCTACGTTTCCATCACCCCGGCTGCACCACTGGGTGGAAGATGGCCTTTCCATTCTCCACTGGCTGCTTTCCTCTTGAGCTAAGAGGAACACAGAGTGGGCTGCCTGACCAACCCCTGACTGAGTCGACCTGGGGATAAGTGTACCAGTGATGGCAGCTCCAGTAATCCCATTTGGGATTTCCAAGGCCCTCTCAAGATTCATAACCAACATCCCCTAAGAGTTCTAAGTGCCTATGCCAGGGCGAAATATAATTGTACAACTCAAGTTCAGCCCAAGGCCACAGACAGCCTCCGTTGCAACCTACTCTTCAAGGAGGAATCACTTTCAGCTCTAATTCTGCTTCCCGCTCCAAGCATAGTCAGTCCCCTCTTGGGAAAATTCCACAGAAGTTTTTGCTGACAATGACTCAGGAAACACCTTTTGCTCCACATCTTAAGGATGCAAAATAATGCAAAAATCTCAGAAAGACACCAATGGAGGTCTTTAAAAGGTGATCTCTACCCCACAGATACTGCTCAGGTTCTGAAGAGCTATCTGTTGGAGGAGAGACAGCTTATTCTTGGACTTGGATGAATGGATAGATGGAAATGGATACATGATAGGTAGATTAGATAGATGATAGATACATACATACATACGTGCATACATATAGGCATGCATACATACATACACATACATACATTCACACATTCATACGAGGGCTGTCCGGAAAGTATCCAACTATGTAATGTGAAAAATAGAGGCCTTTATGCTGGAATTTTTGCAGACAGTCCTCATACATACATAGATGTAATCTTTATGAATTACTTGAAGGCAATGCATGAATGTTTTTAGCTCAAACAGAAAGATGGAAAAACATATTAACTCCTAGTTCCCATGGGGACTGACAGAAAAAAATAAACTGTCACTTCTGTGTCTTGATGCACAATTTCAACACATTCAATACAACCTGCATCACTTAAGCTCCTTCCGTGTACCTGGCACCATGCTAAGAGGTGAATGTGCACAGTGTCTGCTTTAAAGAATTCCCAGTCTGGCAGAGAAGACGTGCCAACCAATAACCATAATATAAGGCAGACTATAATAAGAGCTATAATGAAAATACAAAAGTGTAGAATAATAGGGTTGTTGGCTTTGTTTGTTTCAAGGACCACAAATTTTAAAAATTTACCAAGGCTTCCAGGGAGGGCCAGGGCTAATTGGCAATCTTCGGAGCTTAGCAACAACAAATGAAAAAAAAAAAAAAGCCCCACAGGATTTGTCATTCCCCAAAATAAAATGAACTGAATTACGGTCAGATGCATTCTCGAGACTCCTAGAAATGATCTAAACATCTCTTGTTCATCTCTGATCTGAAAAACTATAATAATAGGTCAAAGTCCAGAGAAGAGACCAAAATGAAAGATCCCCATCTTTTAACTCATCATTCTTTTATCTCTACCTCAGCCTCTCAGGTTATTAAACGCCGTATTTCCTAGTTTCTACCACAGGAAGGCTTTTTTCTGTGGGCCAGGATAATAGCCTTCTGAAAACACTCAAAAGTGTCTAGATCTCACATCTATTCACTCCACAAACATGTACAGCAGACTCTCAGTTAACCGGCACCCATGGGGATTGGTAGAGGCCAGATAAACTGGAACTCAAGCAACTGGCAAAATCTCAAGCAACCCACAAAAAAATTCTGCCGATGGCTTGAGATTTTGCCTGTTGTTTGAGTTCCTGTTAATGGAACACCCACTATATTAAGCATTTGCCATGTGCCTTACACTGTGTCAGACTCTGAGATCAAAAGAAGAGCAAGACACGGCCACTATCCTCAGTGAGCTCCCATCTAGCAATGAAGGGACAGGTAAAGGGAAAAATGAGCTAACCAATAGGGACATTTGAATGCTCTAATGGTTTTATGTCCAAGGTGTTATAGAGCATGCAAATACTATTTCTTATGCACCAGGCTAAAGAAAGAAGCCAGGAGATCACCAAATATTTTGGAAAGAGTCCAGTAGTCTGGTCCTTAAGGTTTGGTTTCCTAACTGTCCTCTTATCTCTAGTTCCCTTTCTACTGTACCTTTATCCTAACACTACTTATTAATAATACTCCTAAAGTTTAATGCTAGTTGTGTTCATCTGCTGATCAAAGACTTACAGTGTCTCTCCCCTTGGTCATTAAGTGACCTCCAAACTCTTTAGCATAGCGTCCAAGCACCCAGAGCCTACCCGCAACCTGTTGTCTCAGCCTTGCTTAGTCATTCAATGAACATCTATTAAGGGTCGTGCACTGCTCTGGGCATGCATGGGAGGTACTGGGGAAAACAAGACAGTCAAGATGACTAATTTCATGACAGAATAGTAGCAAGCAAATAAAAATTCCTAACAGTGATAAGTGCTATGAAGAGGAAATGGGGTGACAGGGAAAGGCAAGGGAGAGCCTCTAGAATAGGAGATTAGGAAGCACATCTAAGCAAGTACCAAGGGGCAAGCCACCTTACCCTCTAAGGGGTGACACGTCAAACAAAGGAACCAGTCAAGGCAAAGGGGCAGTAGAACCAGAAGGGCGGCCAGTGAGGGGAGACTCTCTGGTACACGGGGGGAGAGGGTATGAGATGGAGGGCGGGGGAACGGGCAGGGCCCGGACCACGTGGGCCTTGGAGGCAAAATGAGAAATTTGCATTTTTACTCCATGTCTGATGAGAAGCCATGAGTAGATTTTTAAGCAAGGAAGAGAATCAACGTGACGTTCAGCTTAAATGGGTCACTTCAGCCACTCTGAGGACAAAGTGGATTAACTGGGGCAAGCAATAAGGCAGGGGGCCAGCTGTAAGCACTTGCAGAGTCCAGGTGGGAGATGACAGTGGCTTAGACTGGAGCGAGAACAAGAGAGGTGAAGGGAGAGGAATGGACTCGTGAGCTGCGGCGATAGAGACGGACAGAATGTGCCCTTGCGTCCCACGTGGGAGGCAAAGGAAAAGGAAGAGTGAAGGACACCAGAGATGGCTTCCAAGCACTTGGCTTGTACAAGTCGCCAGACAGCCGTGCCCTGACATCGTCCCCACTGTGTCTTCTTCTTTGCCCCTCAAGCCCCCCATACACGCTGGACTCAAACTACATAGATAATACGCCACCGCTTGGGCACAGCCTACCCTTTTCTAATGTGTTTCGGTGTCCATCTCTTTCCTTTCTGCATTTTGGAAACCCTGAACATAATTCAATTTTCAAAACCAGTGTTCTGTGTCCTGAACTTGCCTGCTGAAATTCTCTTTCCTCTTCACAATGTTTGTTTATATCTCAATTACCACATGGATCCCATTCCACTTTGTACTAATATCATTATTTTATTATTAATAGTATGTATTAATAGTATTGTGTCCATGCATACCACCTCCACCCATAAACCAGAAGCCTCATCTGTGACCAACTCTTCATCATCTTTGTATCCTTTTGCATCTGCAAATATTTTTTGAAGAAGGTAGAGATTGCCATCTAATCCTTGTTTAGTTCCTCAGCCTTAGAGAAGTTAAATTATTAAGGAGAATTTTTATGGGTATTTTGGGGATGATGATAACTCTTAAGGAGGCTGAGGAATTATTCTATTTTCCCAATGAGTTATGGCAGTTTGAGTAACTCCTCTAAATGACACAAAGGCGACAAAATTAGAATTCACATCCTGGGTCTAACAATATTATAGAGCCACATGCATGACATACATTTTCTCTTTAGATTCCTGAAACAAGGCTACAAAGTACCCTATTTCATTAAGCCTCAAATGCCAATTTTAAGACCCAATACTATTTTATGGAACACTAAAAAAGAAAAAGTGAGCTCAATTAAACCCTGACACACACGCTCAAACACCATCCATTATAAGGGCATCCTGACTTCAGACATGTTAAAATGTGAGGGGGAAAAGTGTGTCTTAAAACCCTCCATTTTCTAAGTGGAGAACTAAAGTTTGGACAGAGTGAGCACGGCCCAGTGTCAGACATCAGGGAGGTCGCAGAGTTAGGAGACAAACGCTGGTCTCTCTGCACCGAGAACTATAGTCTTCCTGCATTAGCAGTGTGTCTCTTGGACTTTTCCAAAGAGGCATAACCCCAACAGGTTGAACAGAAGGAAATAAAGATCTTAAAGATCAAATGAGGAGCTTAGGCTGAATCTGTGGTCTACACTAATGACTCACCCGGAACCCACAACTGACCGGCCTTTATTGAAATGAGGGGTAAGTGTCTGGCTAAGTGCTTCTCTGTGGGTGGCGCTGCCGGCATTGTCAGGGATAATGGTAATTTGTGTTTTCTTCCACACCTGCTCTCGTCACTGCTTTAGCCAACTGCTAACAGGCTCCTCTCCAGGGGAAGACGGAGCGGCTGCGAGGAGGGAAAGGAAACAGCTCTTGTTCAACTGCAGCTCAGCTAAATTGCATTTGCCCTTTTGCATGGAGCAATAAAGTGTTATAGAAAATGCAGCATGGGTTTTTAATTTTCCCCTTGTCACTGGGTGCTGTAATCACATAATTAACCTAGTGGTAGAGATACCATTTATAGCAAATGGGCAAAACAATCACGGGGGTTAGCTACCCAGGGACAGAAAGGTTACATCTGCCTCTCACAAGAAGGCCGGTGTAGACAGACGGCTTCACCACCCTGGCTGTCTGGGGCCGGACACCTAACGAACACAGCATGAGGGTAAAGGAAGGGCATTGAGTGTGTCCTTCCAGACAAGCGGATTGCTGTTGGCCCCCCGGGGTTGCAGGGGAACGTAGGGCCAGAGGCGGGCAGCTCCGCACGTGCTCCCACGCGCCCGCCTCCCTGCTGTCTTGCTAAGCGCCTTTGCTCGGGCTCCTCCCTCCGACCGAAATGCCCTCCCTGCCTGCTGCACGCCTGCTATTCCTTCCAGCGCAGCCAAGGCGGTCCCTTAGGTTCTCTTCCCTTGCTTCCACCGCCACCCGCCTCACCCATGGCCCCTAGCCCCCATCCCTACCATGCGTGTAGCAATTCTCACAGCCTATCTTGGAAGCAAATACTAATACAACAAAAAATTGTGTATACGTGTGTGTGTGTGTGTGTAATGATATTATAAATGAAGCTATTATATATACATATACAAATAATACAGATACTAGGGCTGTCTGGTAAGTATCCAGCCACATAATATGAAAATTAAGGCATTTTTGGCTGAATTTTTTCTGGACAGCCCTCATATGTATAATTACACACACACACACACACACACACACACACACACACACACTACAACCACCACCACCAGACTGTGCAGAAACTAACAGAACCCCATGAAGGCCCGGAAAGGGTCCTGCCGCCCTGCCCTCTCCCATAGAGCAGCCCCTCCCCCAATGAACAGGGTCATTGCAAAGACGGTATAAGTATCCATTTCCTAGGATCCAAGGATGAGAACCAAAGAAGCAATTTTGAAGGACATTCCATCTGATGCCAGAAAGTTCTCCTGTCCACCATCACCCCAAATTAGCTTTGCCATGGGAGCCTGAAATCCTGGGGGGACGGGTTAAGCGTTGCCTTCTCCATGGAATGCTGCCTTTTACAATGCAACACCCACGGCAAAGGTAGCATTTGACTTCTTGTGCCCCAAACTTCAACATAAAATAGCAGATCATACATCTTTCTTCCCGAAAATCTGCGACCAAACAGCAGAAAGCACTTCTCACCTGAGCAGGGAGAACCCTAGTCAGTGAGAGGAAACCGGTGAGAAGGGAGGGGAGAAGTGGAAAGGAAGTGGGAAAGGAGGTGAGAAGGAGGTGGGGGGAAGCTGAGCTGTAAGGACTGATGGAGCAGACACTTCAGAGGAGAACTGTTCATTCTTCTCCAGCCTCGGAGCATGGGTGCTGTTATTACTGTTTTCATTTCATGCATGACAAGCGAAGGTTAAGTAATTTGCCCAGCGTCGAAGTGGAGCTGCTGGAACACAGCCCTGGGCCTGTCTGAAGCAAACCCCATGCCTCTCCCTGCTCCGAGGATGCAAAGGACAGAACTGCTTTCTGTTTTCTCTTTTCACCTCCCCCACCCATCTCCACCCAGGGTCTCCCCTGGCCTGAGGCTTTTGTCTCTCTCTCTCCATCAAAATCTGCTCTAAGGGAAGAGTCTAATTATGTGTCATTTACACCCTAGAGATGAGATGAAATGAGATGCAGACAAGGCAGGGAGAAAAGACAAACCCATTAACTTAGAAATCACACAAATTATGGTGAAATATTCTTAAATCTCTTTCAAAAGAGTGTTGGACATTGGAAAGGGATGGGAGGTTTAAGGTCCTATGTGTGCCTGCAGCATGTTGGGGACTGTGCGGGAAGTGGAGATGGGTTACAGGGACAGGAAAGGCTTCCAAGACCAGAAATCACCCCTGCCTCAGTGGCCAACCTTGATGACAAAGGATTTGGATCCTCAGAACCACTGATAATTAAGTCTAAGAGGAACCCAGTAATGTTTCTCAACCTTCTTAACCTCGTGTAGAGGTGAAAAAATATATTTTCCTCTACCCTTCTAAGTTTAAGCTGAGTTTCCTGGAACAAAAGACACATTAGCAAGAGAAATAAAAATACACAGATTTATTTAATATAAGCTTCACATGGCACAGGAACCTTCCTAAGGAAATGAAGACCCCAAGAAATGGTTTTACCCTGTGGTTTTCAATCGCTGGTCCGCAAACCGTACCTGGTCCTTCAGAAACTTCCTACCAGTCCGTGAAATAATTTAAATCACACTGAACTAAATTTATGTTTCTCTTATAAATATATCCTAAGAACATGAAAAGATTTCACGGACTGGCAGGAAATTTCTGGTGGACCAGACCCAGCCCGCAGACCTGGCTGAAAACCGCTGGTTAATCTGAGAGTTTTTATGTTAGATGTGATGAAGAGTGCAGAGCTCTGGGGAGAAATGTGACAGGACAAAAGGTCACATGAGCTAAGGGTAGTAAACTGGGGGAAACTTAGCAAGGCCTGTGTGTTCAGATTGCTCTCAGTACCCCTCCATCTTCAGGGATAAGGGTGCTCCTTTCCTCCAGGCATAGAAAGCACACCTCTTCCATGAGGATCATATGACCTGCACCTGCCCTTTCTCAAACCCCTGCAGCTTGAAATAGTCTCTATAGGAAGGCGCCATATTTTGGGGTAGCAAGTCCTGAACCCATCACCTGCAACCCTTTCTGAGAAACATACAATCTCGCAGTCCCTAAGGAGAAGCAGCATAGAGCCTTCTTGTTATTTCTGCCAGCCAAGAAGTCTTGGTGGACCCCAAACAATAGGCATAGTTTTATCTTCCAAGTAGAATTACAGTCAATATTAAACGTGCCTCTCCACCTCCTGCCAATTCTGATTTCCCTCATTCGTTCTAAGGCCCCATTTCCTCCTTCCGGTCTCTTTCAACGCTTCCGCCCTCTAGGGAAGACAGCGTGAGGCTCCATCTCGGTTCATGCTTGCGGCGAGATGAGTTGTCTTGTAGAACTTGGAGCATGGTGGCAAGGACACAGTTTCATAGGTACCTATGTAGGGACACAGAGTTTGCTTACCCTAGGTGAGCATTAAGCACAGCACAGAGAAGTGGTGCTCCGCCCCCTAATATGGAAGCCCCCCCCACATGGAGGACTCCGCCCCTAGAGTCTGATGGACACTGTGAAGGCGGGGCCTGAGAATTGGCCACTCCCTTTTGCTCCTGTGTTTCAAAGCTAAAGAGAAAAGCCAGGAATGCTGATTGTGCTCATACATACCAGGCAAGCTCTTTACATCAATTATCTGACTTTACCCACAAAGCAATTCTATTGAAAAGCTATGCTTCCCCATTTTCTTTCATTGATTATTTATATCATTAGCTGAAGTTATAATGCCTGTGTCCTGGTTTATTTGTGTGTAGCCTGCCACTGCTTATTGGAATATAAGTTCCTTGACACACAGTCTGTGTCCTCACCCCCTTTTTATTCCCAGAAAGTTGGTGGTCTGTGTTTAATGCACATGTGTTGAATAAGTAAAGTTTACAGGTAGAAAATTGAAACTCAAATAAGTAAAATAACATGTTCAAAGTTAATCAAGTACAAAGGCAGAGCTAAGAATCAAATGGACCCAGGCCTGGTTAATGCTAAAGTCATGCTCTTGCCACGGTATCATGTTACCTTCCTGAAGAGACAGGAAGTTGAACCCCAAACCTCTCCTTGCCCAACACCTTTTTAAAGGACTTAACTTTCCTTCCCCAGGGCCTTCTGCATGGAAGTATTAATGCTGCTGATAGTGAGATCATGATAGCTCAGACTGTCCTGAGCTGAAAACATCACCTCTCATGCTGGTACAAGTACGCCAGCTGCATTGTAGGATAATGCAAATCAGGGAAAAGCAAGAATGTATGACTTGGAAGGCCTATACATGAGAAAGTTTGGGAACAGCTGGTTGAGAGCACTGCTTCTCAAAGCATGGTCCCCAGACCAACAGCATCAGCATCAGCTGGGAGCTTGTGGGAAATGCATCTCCTTGGGCCCCTCCCCAGTTCAACTGTATCAGAAACTCTGGGGTGAGGGCCAGCCATCTTGTGAGTCTGGTCCTCGCCAAAATTCAAGAACTACCAGGGCAGTAAACTGAAGGAAAGGGGGTAACAGCAAATGCCATCCTTTTGGAAAAGCGATTTCCTCCAATTGAGTCTCCAATCATAAAGGAGGCAAGGAGAGAACATCACTTTGAGAACATCAGCAAGACAAAGGCTACCTCCCCCACGTGTGTGGTGTCCTTTCTTAGGTCACCCTGAGCCACTGTCCGGAGGCCCTGGTCAGATGGAACATGGTCCATTCAAGTGATACCTTTGAATACACTAGATTTTAATTTCCTGGGCACGTCCTTCATTCCAGCTTCTCCTAGAAAGAGCTCAGAGTCTCCCTAAGAGAGAGAAAAGAAGGCTCCCTACCCCACCCCCTTGCCTTGAAATTGTTTGCTTCCATCTAGCCCGCTGGCTTTAATTAGAAGGAGTGGAGGCAGCATGCAGACTGGAGACAGCAGGTGGTCTTAGCACAAAAATGTGTTCAATAAACAGCTTTGGATAATCAGAGGTCACCATGTCTCCGCGACTGCGTTCTGCTCTTCTTTCTGGCTTCTCCTTCCCCATCTTGTTTGTCTTACCAGTCACACCTTGTTAGTTATAAGGAAGCCACCAACTCAGAGTCCTGTTGCTATGGGTTTGAACAAGAGGTTGAAGGCTGGGAGGAGGGAAGTTGGAATAAATGAAATCATATGTGCACAATTGGCTATCATTAGGCATCTTATAAATACCTATTATACAAATGCATTACAATGACAAAATGGGGCATGTTTAAATGCATTTACGAAGGCTGTTCAGACAGTATCCAGCCATGGAATATAAAAACTAAAGGCATTTATGGCTGGATTTTTTTTTCTGGACAACCCTCATATACTCCGGGCAACAGAGGGTAAATTTTTGGACCTGAGAGGCATCTACTATAGCAAAAGAGTATTAAATGCCTATCACTAAGCGAAAGAAGCCAATCTGAAAAGACTACATACTGCACGTGTGCAACTCTGTGACATTCTAGAAAAGGCAGAACAATGGAGACAGTAAAGTGATCAGTGTTTTAGAAGGATTAGAAGAAGGAGGGATGAATAAGTAGCACAGGGGATTTTTAGGGCAGTGAAACTATTCTCTGACACTATAATGATGGATACATGTCATTAATTCACTTGTCCAAACCCACGGAATGTACACACCAGGAGTGAACCCTTATGTAAACTTTGGACTTTGGAGGATTATGTGTCAGTGCAATTGGGGGAGGTTGTATGTGTAGGGGGACGGGGCACATATAAGAACTCTCTGAACTTTGCACTCAATTTTTATGTGAACCTAACACTGCTTTTTAAAAAGTACAGTTTATTAATTTTTTAAAAAGCATTAAACTTGAACCTGAACTACATCATGGTCTTGGTTGCATGCTGGCTGTGCAAACTTGGGCAAGTTACTAGGCTTCCCTGGGCCTCAGTGACACCATCTATAGAATGAAAATGGTAATATCTGCCAGACAGAAATGTTGCAAGGTTTAAAACAAAGCAATATGTCTAAGCACACAGCCAATGTTTGTTTAGCTAATAAGAATACTAAGAGGAAAATAACACGCAGAATTTGGAGCAGAGACTGGGGACTAGGATTCTAGAATGCCGCTCTGAAGCCACCAGGGCTAGCGCAGACAGCACCACCTATGTTACCACGTGACTTGAGATACAAGTTTCCTTCTCTGCCTTTGAAAAATGTCTGCCCTACTAGCCAGTTAGAAACCCAAGAGTCCAACAGTCGCGACCCCTGGGAGTAGCTCATTTGGCTTTTAGAACCAAATTATATTGCACTGTAAACACCTCAAAGGGGGGGGGGGGAATGAATAATAGCATCTTAGCAAAGATTAATGAGTTACATTATCTACTTAAAAGCAAAGTCCTAAGAGAACAGAACACAGAATATGTACATTTTGATAAACGCGAGTTGGGAGAAAATCTGAAAATATCTAGAAGCTCAAGGCACTACCCAGGAAGGTAGATTTAGTTTAGAAGGTCAGGGTGACCACTCAGAGGAGAGTTTTTAAGGCAAGGGCACCAAACTAAGAGAGGAAATCAATCAAAACAAATATACCGAGTGCCACACTCAGCCTGCCATTTCCCGGGGAACTTGGAGCGATCACGAACCATCAGAGAAATTCACGGAACTTAGCTCTGATGGAAGGGACAGACAGGATGATAAGTCAGGACGTACACACAACAATTAAGTTTACACGGTATAGAAAAGGTAACCTGTTCTACAGAAACAGGAGACGGTAAAGCATGGTTAGGGGAATACAGAGGGCGATGCCATCGTAAATAGGATGGTCAGGGAAACTGTAATTGAGAAGACAACATCGGAGTACAGAGGTGAAGGAGGTGTGGCTAGCCATGCATGTCTCAATAGAGAGGAACTTTCCAGGCTTTGCTAGAAGACAGGAGCAGGGTGGGAGCTTTCAGGAATAATGAGACCTGGATAGCCAGAGAAGAAAAGAGGGAAGGAGGTGAGACATGGACGGGCCCCATCATTCAAGGCCTTGTGGGCCACCTGGAAGAACTTGGATTTCTCTCTTGAAATAAGACGCCATTAATTGCCAGGTCGTACACCAAAGCGGTGGCTCCATCTGGATAGGTCGACCAGATGTACGTTTCCAACAGGACAGCACCGTTGTTTCCTGTCTGAAATGGTGCATGTGGTCGGCCCGGATCTGGATACTGTGTTAGACTAATCACCCTGGTCCCTGTGCTAAAGGTAGGTTCAGCTATACGAGGACAACGGTAGAAACAGGTGGCTCCTAGGAAGCCCTTACGTAAGGCTGAACTTGTCAGGCAAATGCTGACAGTCGAAGCCGGGTAACAGCAGTGGACGTGTGAGGGGTCTCGGGCCCTGCCCACAGGCCGAGGGTACAGCCACCAGGATGGCTTGGAGGAGGCACGCACAAGATCTGGCCCTGAGCTACAGGAAGGACAAAGTTGCCTCTGCTGGGACAGGGACAGCTGTCACTGCCACGGGTTTAGGGGAAGATCAGGAGTCTCCAGGAAAGTGGCAAGAGAATGAGGGGACACAGGCACACTTCCCATGTCCCCCGTTCCCCGGCAGCGGGGCCTGGGTGTAAGACGGAGCGCGTCCTTTATCAGTGCAGCAGGAATTGTGCTGAAGCATTTCCTAAGCCCTCAGGTTCTGCAACGCAATGCAACCCACAAGTCTAAAGAAACAGAGGTGCAAGGGTGCCCAAGTCCCCTTGGTTATGTCCCATGAGTGTTGCCCCACCCACAGCACCTCTGCCACCACTGCGAGAGGAGACTAGCCAGGAGACCCCCAGAGTCACATTCCACAAGATAATGAGTGTTCTCTTCCAGCCCCCGAGAGAGCAATGCTAGTTGTCTCCTAAGGAACCCTCTTACGCCCACCACTCCCACTCGGCTTGCCCCCTCAAAACGTGTCCCCAGAAGATCTAATAAACAGATAGCCCCAGTGGCCTCCTTCCCCTTGCCTGTCCACCGTGAGGCCCCAGAGACAACGATGCGTGTGTGTGTGCACACGCACCTCCGGAGTTCTTGGACTCCCTGGCTGCGGAAGGGTCTGCTGAGCTCCAGCAGTGCCCGCGAAATAAAAAGGGAGCCCCCCACCCTCAGGGATCTCCGGGCACAGTCACTCACTCAGCCTGACGCTGACAGAGGCCACCAGCACCATTACGGCTGCTGCACGTTTTCCGGAGGCCGTAATGTTCCATCGGCTCATCCGCCCGCCCATCCGCCCGCCCATCCGCCCCCCCATCCGCCCGCCGTGCCCTCGCAGAAGCGTGGCTGCGACTCACGGGCCGGGTGCGAGGGAAGCCGCGGCCTCACCCGCGCCGGCTCCTTGCGCAGTTACTTGGATTCCGTCCACTTCGTGTCTCTGCCTGTCAGTCCTTCGGAAAGCTCTTCCTCTCTTGGTGGCTTTGCCCAGCCCTCGGCAAACCCAGTGAACTCCAGACAAGCCACGGATATCCTGAAATGCACCCGCACAGACATGCAGGGAGAGGGGGCGCTGTCCCCTGGACACCCGGGGTCCTGGACCAGCCAGGTGGCCCGCTCAGACCCCCGCGGGAAACCCGAGGGACGCCACGGCCGAGAAGATGGATCGCCCATGTCCCCTGTTGCGAGCATGTAGGCTGTAGTAGGGACAAGGACAAGGGGTTGGTTTGTTTTCGTTTCCTTTTTAATAAAAGAAACAACAGGGACATCATACTAGCCCAGTGTCCCACTGTGTCAGGTTGGGTGACTTGCTTCATTGGAGTCCCACCTTTTTTTACATCTTTTTAGAGGTAACTAATCTTGGATCTTAGGTTTTCTACCCCCAAGCCCACCTTCATTTCCTGTTCTCGTTGGCCAGACTGTCCGCTCCACCCACCCAATCCACAGGCACTTCAAACAGACGTCAGCATCCTTCTGGAAGACCACTAAACCCTGTAAAAGCCTCTTGATTGAATTCCGTGGTGGCACTGGGGGTGTAAAATAAAAATTTGTGGTGAAGAAAAAGAGAGAAATCCAGGAGGAGATGCACACCCGCCCAGAACTGAGGCAGAAAGACGGCCCCGTGGAGACGCCACGTCCCAGCCGCCCGTGACACACCCCAGCTCCTCGCTCCATCCCAAACCCGCCAATGGCAAGGTCAGGAGTCAGTGTCCATATCTCATTTGCTGCCACACAAGACATCAGAGGTGTCGCTTTGAACTCCAGGCATCAACATGATTTAAGCGTCCGCCACCTAAACGTGGTGAAGAGGAATCAATTGTGCCCTGCAAACAGGGGACAGGGAGGAGCATCATCCTGTCGCTGTCCCCGGAGATAATGAGCCCTATTAATAGTTGTTAACATGAATCAGCGCATCACTCCCCTGTCACGGCGGGTCGATCGGGGACCAGGCAGAAAACTGATGATTCTGGGGAGTCTCAGCTCGGGAAGCAGGGGCAGGGCGTGGGGCCGCCCCAGCCGCTGAGGGATGAGAGGGGGGAGGGGAGGGTCAGCACCTCAACCTATGGGGTCCTGGGCCCGAGGGCGAGCCCAGTAATTTCAGCCGGGGAGTGAAGGATGGTTGGACGGGGCTGAGTGCCTAGGACAGGCGGATTCGTAGAGACTATTGTTAATACAGTCATGGAGGTTAGCACGGACCGAAGGGCCATGTTTCTGTGTGGGGTGGTGAGAGCATTCTTGAGGGGCGTGGTGAGAGTCTCCCAACAGTGCGAGGGCACTTCGTGCCACTGAATGGTAAGAGGGTCAGGTCCACATCAAGTGTATTTTATCACAATAAAACGTGCGCGCATGCACACCGTGAAGGAAAATTTTCATTCTACGAGGAAGGCACTGATTACAACAGTTACTGGAAGTCACGGTGTGGGAACGGGACCCTGAAGGGTGAGTAGGAGTCCACCAGACAGGGGGTCAGAAGGCTGACATTGAGTCCTGCAGCTGCCACTCACTTGTACGTGGTTCTTTCCCCTAATCCATAAAAGTGAGGATGCACCTGAGACAACACACCTGAATTGGTTTCATAAACGCCAGAAATTCTCTGACGTACATAGACTGACAACAAGTGCTATATAGTGGAGGTACAGCAGGCAAGACCTTTTTACTTTAGATCACTGAACGACCATCTCAGGGTATTTTCTAAAGTCTAAACCAATAAGCACTCCTGGCTGTCCCTTCAGGATGATGATCCAACAGATGTCAGGGCAGCGAAGGAGTAAAGGTGAAAGAGGACGGTTTTGCAAGTATGTTCTTATTGTGATACCTGAGTATTATCCCGCCGTTAAAAACTGAGAAGCAGGAAGACAGGAAGAAGAGATATGAGAAGGCATTAAGTCGTCTGCTTCCTTTACCTCATACGTTATAAATTGCATCTCTGAGTTAAATACACAGGCACGTAAATACACAGGAAGTCCACATGCAAATGTGAAATTCGTCACTGTGCAGAAGTGGGGAGGCTACGCAGCCATATATTTCTTTTGTTATTTCATTTTTATGTTGTTTTATTGTGTTGCAGTAACAAATGAAGAAAAGAAGTATTATAAACCCTTTTTTATAGTTGGCATGCAATATTATATTAGTTTCAGGTGTACAACACAGTGCTTTGACATTTATATATGCTACAATGTGCTTACCACACTAAGTCTGCTACCCACCGGTCCCTTTCTAGACCGTGATCGGCTGGTTTCTTTGCTGACTACTTACTCACAATCCCCCAGCTTCCAAGATGCTTGGAGGCCCTGGCCCTCTAGGCCTTGGAGGCCAAGAGGGTAGTAGCATTTGCTTCCAGCAAAGACGGAGGCTTGCACAGAACAACTGGAGGATGCTCCCAGGCCCCTTCAGGGTAAAGAGCTGCTGACTCCTACAGATTTGTGACTCCGGGCTCCAGGGGACACTGAGGGCAGGGGAAGGGTCGTCAAATTCTATTTGCCCTTGGGCTCCGATTCAAAGACTGCCACGTCCCAAGGCCCTCACCCTTCCCACCCTGAAGGAAAATCTACTGACTCCAGACGCTTGCAGCCCTCGTTTGGATGTGCTCAGATGCAGGCTGAATTAGTGCGAGGGCATTATTTTTCAGAGCAGGGTTCCCGCGACAGCCTCTCCAGACAGCAGCGGGCCATAAACTATTTCTGAGGCTAAGCTCATAACTAGATCAAGGAGAGAAACTAGGAATGGCAGGTTGATTTTATGCCCTGGCACTGTCTCTCCAGTCTATCAACCTGCAGAACCAACGAGTTTTAGCACCCCTGACAGACATCAGAAGCCACGGCCTATAAACAGGAGAAACAGAATCAGAGAGACATCTCAATCTCACTCTGCAGATAGAAAGAAGGCTGCCCTCCCACATGGAGAAAACTTAACCCTGCAGCTCCATGGGCTGCTTCCTGCGGTCCAAGCCTTGCTTTGCTCCAGCCTCAGGGCCCCTGTGCCCGAGGTGGAGGCGCTGAGCATGGCTGTGCGGGCTGCTTGGGCACAGAGTGCCCGGCCATGCAGGCAGGCAGAGCCCACGGTACAATGCACGCTCACCCAGTCCTAGCCCAGCCCTAGGGACAGCACCTGGAAGGGAAGAACCCCCTTGCTCCCAAGCCACTCTCCCGGGGCAGTGCCTGCACCCTGACGCCCGCCTTGTTCTAATTCATACAAAGTACCCGAGGCTCTAGCACTGGTCTTGCCTGAGCCGTCCTGCAGGTGTCTGTGTGTCCCAGACCTGACTACCTCAGAAATCTGCCCACCAACAGCTGCACATCAACCGCCCAGGTAGGGAAGTCGGGCATTTTATTTTATTTTCTTACAGAAGCTCTTTAGTCTCCAACAAACTACCTTAGGCTTCATTTAACCTTCAGACCTGACTTCCTTTTCAGTGCCTGCAAATCGACGGGACTTGCCTTTGCAAGATGTGCAATGGTTTTCCCCTGCAATTTCCATGCGTCTGGGCCCCGACGAATGCCAGCCCTGACGTCTTTTCCCCTTATGCTCCCTTTCAGATCTTACTTCATCGCCACCTCTCTAAGAGCCTCATCTTCCTCACCTAGCTAGCACCTTCCTCCAGCCTTGGTGGCGCTTTGAGAATAATGTCATTGTGGGTCTTCACTGGGCTCTCTGCCTGACATCACAAGTTTAGAGCCCTGAAACCATATGATAATTCAGAATGTGTCTAAATTTCTTCATTCCATAGAATTAAAAATCCAGTTTCTGGAAGGGGTCGCACCCTTGGTCTGATGCAATTTTATCTTTTTAAAATGATGCTACTGAGGCTAGAAATGTTAAGTGACTTATCCACAAATGTTTGTTGCAAAAATAGGAATAGATTATAGCCTTTGCAATCTGTCTCTCCCCAGATCCTCTACCAAAGAGAGACAAAGCTGCAATATAGAGAAATTGTCTCTGATAGTCTCAATAGCCAACAGACCGTGATAAGAAAGGTGGTGTGCTTTCATGCATGACTGTTCCTGTATAGTCCTCGGGGACCTCGCTAGAGAATATAGTAAGAAATAAGGCATGAATGTGGACTTAAG
This sequence comes from Lyroderma lyra, assembly GCA_004026885.1. Taxonomy (NCBI): domain Eukaryota; kingdom Metazoa; phylum Chordata; class Mammalia; order Chiroptera; family Megadermatidae; genus Lyroderma; species Lyroderma lyra. The sequence continues at coordinate 595,312 of PVJL010000079.1, read as the reverse complement.
AGTCCATTGGCTGCTTTCAAATCCCTCCTCTGCCATTTCCTAGCTGTGTGACCTTGGACAAGGGCTTCAGTTTCATCATCTCTTAAGTGGGTACAAAAACCATCAGTCCTCAGAGTGGTGAGATGAGGATTAAATGAGATAATTTATGGAAGAAGTGTTTAACATAGTACTAACAGATAACTCAAAAGAGGTCCTTGCACGTTCTCCGATTAGCCTTCCAAGACATATCAATTGTAGACGCATGCCGTGCCCAGGTGGGTCATGCTAATGACTGCAGGCATTCACAAATGTTTCAGGAGAAAAACATGCACTGGGCACAGCCAATAAATATAAAATTGCTAAGTTGAGTTCATTTTAAAACCACGTGGCAATTCCCTAGTAATTCTGGGTTAATTGCACATTAATTACCATCTTATTATAGCATCAATGAGCCATACATTTGATGTGGGAACCTGCAGCAGGGATTAAATGCTAAATGGATTTTCTTCAACTGCTACAGAAAAGGATCCCTGATCATTCCATATCACCAAAGCTTTCCAGAAAAGCCTCCTAGGTTACTGCTTCTTTAAAGAGCTCAGTAATTACCCAAATTATCCTCCAACTAAAGTTTATTTTAGGGAAAGTATGTAAAGAGTAGCCAGTAATACCAACTACCAGTGACTGACTGCTTCCCCAAATCCATTAGATCCAAGTGTTTTGAAGTGACAAGCTCCATACTACTGACATCTTCTGGGGCAATGGTTTAATGGGCTGCAAGTGTCTTGGGACATTCTGAAGGTCCTTGTCTCTACCTGCTCCCTGGGCCTTTAGAAGCTGACTTTTCTGTGTTTCCTGTGTTGAAACATGATTCCCAAAAATAAGTCATTGGAGCCCAGCTGAATTTCCTGAATTTCTTGGTAGAAAAATTATGTATAACAAGACGATTGGCAAGGTTATATCACTCCATGAAAGCTGTAATTTCCCTGCAATTGATTTCCTAAAGATAACTCACTGTTTGCGTGCAGTGAAAACTAATTTAACAAGAAAGATGAGTCTCTTCAGAACACCTTGATTGGCAATTGTGATAAATTCCTATAATTACTATTGACTCAGAGGAGGATTTTCATTTGTTAAGATGTTGCTGAAATGACAGCCTAGTGATGAGTCTAAAAAAAGAGCAAATGGGAATACTACATGCTCCTCCCACCTTCACAAAAGAAACTTAGGGGATCAACATAGTGTCCGTGAAGACTCCATTGAATCTAGAAGAGACCTTTACAGCCTACTTGACATTTCCATGTGAACTGAAAATTCTCACAGGAATTAGACCCAGAGAGTCTGGCTTGTTCTCCTAACAAAGAAATAAAGTTGGGTCTGGATCAGTAACTAGTTCCACAGTGGAGGCAACAAAATCTTAGTATTAATGTTAAAAATTGAATAATATTTAAAGGTCCAACATTAAGCAAGTGGTAAAACCAATTAGTATAAATTCAAATAGTATAATGTCACACAGACATTAATGTGATTTCATGGAGAGTTAAAGACATAAGAAAACTACTACTGTATGTTTTTAAGTACAGAAATTAGGTTGAAAAGTTACTTGTACAGTTGGAGCTCAACTATGTAAAAAATAGACATAAAAAGAACAGGAAGAAAATGTATTCCAAAATGTTAACAGTGGTAGCTGATAGATCTCTCGATGGTGGAATGAACAAATCAATTAAGATAAAAAGAAAATTCTACTTTATAAAAATTCTAGACTATAATTAAGGGCTATCCCTGAAATCCATTTAGGTTGACTTACTTAAGAGAATCAAACTATAGATATATCTATCTCCTAAGTAAAAACTGTCCTTTGCTCTTTGAGAACTTTTTCTGGGACTAGCTGAGCTATCATCGTTGGCACCATCAAAAAGCTTGCCCATAAATTTACTGTTTGTGCTCCTACATGACACATACAAAAACTAAACAAAAACTTGCCTTCCACTGTTTCACAAGCTAAGATAGTCTACTCTGACATAAAGCATAGACTTTCTATATAATTTGCTATGTAAATGTAAGTCATTACTAGTATTGATCATAATTTTATAATCATTAAAATTCCTAAGTGCTCTCTTGTCATTAACTCATTCAAGCCACTCAATAATTCTAGAAGATACAAAGGATGATTATCCTCATTAAAGATGACAAAATTATGGCTCAGAGTAATTTGCATGAGGTCACAGAGCAAAGTAATTATTTAAATCCAAGACTTCTGTTTTAAAGTCTAGGACTCTTCCTATGGTATCATATTTATGGTAAAATTTTATAAACTAGGAGCTCCTAACAATTAGCATTTTGTGCCTGTATTGGTACTTTTCTTCTCCATTTAAAAACTGTTAACAAGTGTCTATGCTACACAAAGCAATCTACAGAGCAATCCAATTCTTATTAAAATTGTAACGGTATTTTTTTTCAGAAATAGAACCATCTTAAAATTCATAAAGAATTTCAAGGGACTCCAAATAGCCAAAACAATCTTGAGAAAGAAGAACAAAGTTCTTCTAAGTTCTTCTAAGAACTTATATGTTCCTCACAAAACTCAAAACATAGTAGAAATTTGCCAATTATTATTGTTTAATAAGGCATTAGTCAATAGATAAACAGAATCAAGCAATTAAATATATAAAAGAATAACTCCTACAACTAAAAACTAAGAGAGTGGCTATAGCCTAAGACAATGAATACTTCCAGATTGCAAAGGCCTCACACCTCCTGATTTCAAAACATGCTACAAAGCTACAGTAATTATGACGGTATGGTACTGACATAAGGACAGACAGATAGGCCAATGGAACAGAAAAAAGAGCTCAAAAATAAACCCATGCACATATAGCCAAATGATTTTCCACAAGGATACCAAGACTACACAATGGCAAAAGGCCTTGTCAAAAAATGACCCTCAGAAAACTGAATATCCACATGCAAATGAATGAAGTTGTACCATTACCTTACACTATATACAAAAATTAACTCAAAACAGATTAAAGACCTAAATATAAGACCTGAAACTATAAAACTAGAAGAAAATAGAGAGTGGAAGCATCAGGATATTGAATTTAGCAATTTCTTGTATATGACACCAAAACCACAGACAACAAAAACTAAAAGAGACAAATGGAACTACATCAAACTTGAAAACTTCTGCACATCAAAGGAAACAATCAAGAGTAAAAAGGCAACCTACAGGATGGGAGAAAATATTTGCAAATCATGTATCTAATGGGGTTTAATATCAAAAGATGTAAGAAACATCTACAACTCAGCAACAACAATAAAAACTTTTTAATGGGCAAAGGACTTAAATAGACAAATCTCCAAAGGAAATGTATGGATGAGCAAGCTATGTAAAGATGCTCAATATCATTAATCATAGGAGAAATACAAATGAAAACCACAATGAGATATCATGTCACTTGCATTAGGATGGTCATTTTCAAAAGAACAGAAAGTAACGAATGTTGGCAAAGATGTGGAAAACCTGCTGGTGGAAACATAAGAAGGGACAGAATGACCATATGATCCAGCAATCCTACTTCTGGATATATATCCAAAAGAACTCAAAGTAGGATCTCAAAGAGATAATCTACACATCCATGTTTATCCCAGCATTATTCACAATAACTAAGAGGTGGACGCAACCCAAATGTCAATCAACAGATAAATGATATAAAAAATGTGGTATATACATAAATGGAATATTATGCAGCCACATAAAAGATGGAAATCCTGTCACCTGTTACAATATAAATAAACTTTGAAGATATTTTGCTATGCAAAATAGGCCAGTCCCAAAAGGACAAACATTATTTGATTCCATTTATTTGAAGTATCTAAAATGGTCAAAATCACAGAAAGAAAAAGTAGAAAGGTGGTTGTCAAAGTCTTGGGGGTGGGGGAGTAGAATTATTGTTTAATTGGTGCAGCATTTCAATATTTCAAGATGAAAAAGTTGTAGGTATTTGTTGCACTGCAATGTAAATATACTTAACACTACTGAACGTGCATTTAAAATGGTTAAAATGGTAAATTTAAAGTCATGTGTTTTTTATCACAATAAAAATGTTTGCTTATTAGTAATTCTCCTTATAGAGTACTTTTGAAATTTAAAAGAATATATATTTTTAGAATTCATTGTTAGGAACATTAAAAAATACAAGCAAACATGCTACTTGCTTGCTCATCTAACAAATATGATTTTAATGTGCTAAGAGCCTCAAATGAATTTTTAAGTAACTACAAACTGAATTCATTACATAATGACAGATTATGGTTTTTTTTGTTTCTTTTGGGCAAGTTTCTTTTCTAAATGTTAGTTGTGCTTTAAAAAAAACGTAACATACAATTTACCATCTTAACCAGTTTTGAGTGTATAGTTCAGTAGCATTAAGCATATTCACGTTGATATACAACAGATCTCCAGAAAATTTTTATCTTGCAAAACTACAATTCTGTATTCATTAAGCAACTCCTCATCTCTGCCTTCCCCCAGCCCCCAGCTACCACCATTCTAGTTTCTATTTTTGTGAACTTGACTATTCTAGATACCCCATATAAGTGGAATCACACAACATTTGCATAAATGACAAAACACATTTTTTAAATACGTGAAATGTTGCTTTGCATCAATTTTTAAGAAACTCACATATTTCACATTCTAAGGGATATGAAACCAAAAAATTATTCAGAGACCAATAAGTAACCAAGCTTTTCATATTCTGAAAATTTTCTACAGGTTAATCTGTGTCTTAATTTCTCCTCATTTATACAATGAGGATAAAAATAATACAGTCCTCAGAACATTGCGTTGAGAATTATATGTGTGAAAACATATAAGGTAAGCATTTGGAAAAGCCGCTGGCACATTATAAGCACTCAAAAAGTATTAAATATTATTTTTACATGTATTCGTGTGGCTCCCTAATGGTCTAGCAGCTAAGATTTACACATATGCTATCAGTATTGGGAATACACAGTAATTAAGACACAGTGGCCACTTTCAAGGAGCTTATAATCTAAGGACTTATATGTTCCTCACAAAACTCAAAACATAGTAGAAATTGGCCAATTATTATTGTTTAATAAGGCATTGGTCAATAGATGAACAGAATCAAGCAAATACATAAAAGAATAAATTCTACAACTGAAAACTAAGAGAGTGGCTGTAGCTTAAGACAATGAATATTTACTGATTGCAATCTTACCAACAGGTAACCACAAATATTCTTCCGTTAATATAATTAAAAAACAGTCCATCTATTTTCACTGCGGGCAGGAATTTAACAAATCCTTACCTCTGATTTTGAAATAGCCACCCAGGAACTTACAACACTGTTACTGTATTTGCCTGTTCTAGAGACCTGCTGAAAATTGTAATAGCAATAAGAGTGCTCTTTCTCTTCTTAATGAAATTCCAAAGAGCTACAGTCTCCTGTAATGCAAACAAGCATTTCCGCCTCGGCAGATTCATCACGTAAACACAGCCAACGGTAACTGAGCAGGGCTTGTGACCAGCAATGCTGCCACCTGCTGTACGGAAGTGAAATTGCTTTTCTCGGAGGGAAAGTATTAAAAAAATCCATAGAATGACAAATTGGTGCTTCTGGGTTTAGGTAAATAGCTTCCTTGTGCCAATTATTGAAGCGCATTATTGAAGTAGGTTCCTCTTCTACCTATCTAAACTCCCCCGGCTGTTGGCTAACTTACCACTTTACTTATACTGTTGCACGAACCTGCCCCATTTACAGCAACTTGGCTTTCTGTTGATGTTTTTTCGTTTCGTTTACTCAAGATGAATTACTTACTGTTAACATACTGCTTCTAGTGTCAGAATTTATAATTTCAAACCCCATGGCCTCATGTCTCAAGATAGCATAGGTACGAGGGAGCAAGATAACACGTGTGTAGCAAATCTACTTTTCTGTTAAGAACGTAAATATCCACACATTACATAGGAGTATCTCCTCTCAAGTTTTATAACTGTACGCACTCAGGCATACTGGCCAGGAGACTTTTTTTTTTTTTTGTATATGGGTAGTTCCCTGGTTGGGAATCAAGCCCAGGCTGCAGCGTTGACAGCGCCAGCGCCGAAGCCTTAAGCCACTACACCACCAGGGAACTCCCAAGAGACTACTTTTTATGTAAACACACACACAAAAATATTTAGTCAAATATAAACATGTCCAGACCCTCTTTGTACCCAAAAGGTACACACAAGTGTCCCAAGTGCAATTTAGCAAATAAGAAATGAAGCCAGCTTCCAGTAAATGTATGACATAAGCAAAGTTGATCTGATCTTTAGCATTCTATTCACTTTTTAAAAATGTATTTTTCCTTTTCTCTTGCTTTCCATGTCTACAACTTTTTGATTAGCCTTTGATGTCCAAGTTATTCTTTTGAGATATTTAAGGAAGCATATTGCAACACCTGGGACCACCCAAACTCCTGATTCCTCCTTAACCATCACCCACCACCACTGCATCAAAACTTACTATTCCAGTTTTCCACTCCTGAGTGGTATGGTTAATTCTTTCTGGCAAATCATATGGATGGAGAGCCAAGTTACTGGGGCTAATTATTTAATATATTAACTTCCCCTCAAATATTTGCATGTTGACAAAGACTTCTGTCAACCCATAACTTAATTAAAATCATGAAGAACTAGCAGGATTGTAGGCACCATGGATATTGACAGAGCCAGTAGGGAGAGTATTTAGATGGGTCGGATGAGGGAAAACTTTATGTGGCAGCTTTTAAATACTCGTATGTAAATAACAGCCAGCTGCTCTACTTACATCTAGGGGTTCCTAAGTATGCAGAGGCACACACGCACACACGCACACACACCTCTTTCTGCTGTATACTCGTATATACACATCTACACCTCTATGCATGCAAAGACTGCCCTCCACAGGAGAGAAAATCCACCCTAAATGTCTCCAGACACCATTCACCCAAGAGAAGAGAAGCAGTTAGTTACAGAGTTCACATGCTCTTCCATGACACCTCCGCCACCAGGTAGGGAAGGGGCAGACTTTAGGGGAAACATATGAAGTCGGACAGTTAATTTTGCACACTCATCCTAGAAAAAGGGCTACGTACCTCATTGTTGAATAGCGCTACAGTCACCTTCAAAGTTCTCCCCTTGGGAAGCTATGCACCAACGCCAGCACCTAGTCCACCCTTTAAAGCAATTTTGGCCCAAAATTGGACAATTAAGTTCTCAAACTTGCCATCATGCACTTATGTTGGCAGTATTGTACAAACAACTCAGTAAGATGTCATAACCTTGGCAGATTTTGCGTATGATGACAGCTCTGATGGCCATTCCAGAAAAAGTTCCAAAATTGCTTTAAAGGGTGGACGAGGCGCTGGCACCAGTGCATAGCTTCCCACGGGGAGTACTTCGAAGGTGATCGTAGTGATATTCATCAATGAGGTGTGTAGCACTTTTTCTAGGATGAGTTCATGAAACTAATTGTCCAACCTCATAAATCATTCTTGGCTTGAAACATCAGGTGAGTGCCTTCATCATTTTGGGTTAATGTTCCATAACTTTTTCTCTGAGGTTCCTTGCTGAAAGCAAGAGGTTGTTTTGATATATCAACACACCCCCTTTTAAAAGACTTAACCCAGGGGGGTTCCCTGGTGGTGTAGTGGCTAGGCTTCAGCGCTCCCAATGCTGCAGCCTGGGTTCAATTCCCAGCCAGGGAACCACCACCCCCCGCCAAAAAAAAAAAAAAGACTTAACCCATCCAGATGAAGCAACCCCCAAAAGAAAGAAATCCAAACTTTAATTTTAAAAAAATCTATGTAGAAGGACCTCTTGTCAGATAATGTTCCCTTACAACTATGGCAGAAGTGAATGAAATGGTATCTCTTAACAAAATGGTATTATAGCATGTAATACCAGCATTTGCTATCCTATCCTATATTCAGAGATTGATAGTGCTGTTGTATTAGTGCTTAATAGTTCCCTTTGGTAAGTAACCATTTGCTCAACAACTTGGGATAGATAAGGACAGGATTGCTTATGCAGTTAAAATAAAATCACGCACTCTGAGCTTTGACCATAGAGCCTCTATTGCTGCAGAAGAGAACACCACTCTACAGACAGAAAGACTATGGACAACAACAGCACAGACAAGAAAAATGTACAGTTCAAAGTGTGCATCAGGGCGACAATCCAATAACCATACTTACTTGCTATTTACATTCTCTTCGGTTTTGCTGCTGAGTCCAATGAGAGCAGGAGAATCCATGTCAACACGTATGTGGCAGTTCTTACACGTCTGCATTTCATGTGGGGAACAAAAGAAAAAGCAACGGAACCCTTGACTTCAAAACACTGGGACTTGGTGTCGTAACTCATTACCCATCAGGCTAAAATGTAAACTTTCAGAATCACACCTCACAGTCATTGCAAATGGTGGACTCATAGTCCCCACCAGAGAGATAACAGCCAGCCGTCAGGTAACATTTCTCCTTCAGGGTGCTCCTTAGTTTTTAATTCGGTCTTGACTACAAAATATAAGTGAAGCCAAAGGCTACAAAACCTAATTAGCAGTATAATGAGACCCCTTGGAAAGAATTAGAAGACTGACGAATAGGAGCTTTGAAAAGACAAAGTATTCAACTAAACATTCCATCCTGTTAGATTTGAGGAAAAGCTTAGTGAACACTCACAGACAACATATCACAAAATGTAAGTTAAATGCAGATTTAGTCTCTACCTAGTCAGCATAAAGTTGGGTCTCTGTCCAAGAATGTTTACTAAGAATGGCAAAAACTCTGCTGTAATATTGAAAGATTTGTTTTAACAAATTTGTTTTAACAAAAAGTGCCAAGGACTGCTGGCTTACAATTCTGATACCGTGAAGATTTGTTCGGGGAAAATACATTTGTGGAAACGTTTGCTGTAGTAAACTGTTAGATCACTCTGGCTGTAAGCTATTTTTTCACAAAAGGCTTATTTTAACTACCTACCTTTTGATGATTTACTCAATTTCTATGACCTCACTGTTTTGTTGCTCATTAATATACAAGTGAATTGCTGTGCCTTGTTACTCAAAAAACATTGTCTTTGCTTTTTACCCTGCAGTCCATTTTGAACAAATGTTTTATATTCTAAAAGTTTTTCTCCAAAACAGAAAATTAAATGATTTGGATTTTTAAATTTTTATTATTAATTTTTCATCATGGTTTATATTACTTCTTTGGGAATATCTCCATTTGTCCTCAAACTAATGAAAAGATAACACTCATCCTAAAAGATTAAGTAAATCAAGCAGTACTTGCTGAACGCTGAGAATATATTTCCTCAACATTTGTAATGATCAAAATTAGTAATTTTTAAAATTTTAGATTCCACGTGCAAAGAGTTAATTTAATTATACTTTTCAGTTCATGGTACACTATCATAATTATCTATAAAAAGCTCCCCTTTCTTAGTTTATGTTTATTTCTATCCCTCACATAGAAAACAGTCTAAAGACTTGCTAGGTAGCCTTCTGTCTGAATGTAATTTGGTGAAATATATATTGTCGTCGTGTGTGTACAGAGGTAGTATTGTGTCCTAAGCCTCCATTTGTTTCTCCCTTTCTTCACTAATCAGCTGCTTTTAAATTCTCTCCATGTTGCTTATATCCATACCCTTTATATAATATATTTAAAAGCCAAGAAAAACTTTAAAGTGAGCCTTTAGTCTTCTGCTCATCTAGCTGAAAAATAGCAGGGTATTTCTTTTATATAGTTCATGCATAAATCTTGGCATTAACTATGATTTGAGCAAGTTGAGATTATGGAAACAATCTCTGTGGCAAGGGAATGAAGTTTACAAATTGGCCAAACCCTACGTCATGTGTTCTCATTGACCAATCACTGGGCTAGGGGATGTTGGGCCTTAGTTAATTATTCTACTCCTGACCAGGAGTAGATCCCACCCAAACTGTGTGGTCTGAGAATATAGAAGGTTTGTGTTCCTGAGAATAGAAAAGGAAATTTAAGATACCATTGCCATTTAAATAGAGGGAAGGGGATGGATTTAAGGCACCCAAACCAAACAATCATCCACAAAAACTGGGTAGTGGGTAGAAAGATGAAATTTCTCATAAGTAGAATAATGCCATTCAAAGCCACAGTTAGACAATCACCATGAGGTCGCTGGGATTAATATTTTATCCTAAAATCCCAATAATCATCATAATCAGCATTTTAGTAATTATTATAATAATATAAATTATTTTGTGCTACTTTGTCTCATTTTATGTGTATTAGTCTTGACAATTTATTTTTACTTTCAACTTTGTCATACACTACTTTTTGGTCCCTCACAAAGGCTGACAATTACATTCTTCTTTCCTTTAAAATACTTACTTTTGGCTCAAAATTAGAAGAAAATTTTGAATCACTTCTAACATCATAATCAAAAGTGCATTTTGGATATTTAAAACCTCATTACACAAGTAAAACACTATGTCAGTAGAAAATACATGACAGAATATTTTGGGGTGAGACTAACATTTAAATAAAACTTTTTTTTTGTTACACTAAAAAGAGGACTCATTTTCAATAAAGTGCGTCATGGGCAAAGTTTGCACATAGAGAAATGGTTGGGAGAAGGTATGTGCAAGGTCTAAAACTGACAAGGGAATAATTCCTAGGATATACCAAAAAACTACAATTCAAGAAGAAAACATCAAAAACCCTGATAAAAATACATGGGCGAACATGGAAATGCAGTTCACAAAAGCATAAACCCCGAAAAGCCAACAAGTCTATGAAGAGACATGCATAATGAGAGACATGCAAGTCAGAGAAGCAATGGACCATTTTGCCATCATTAGACAAACAAAACCTGAAAACTGGGATGTCACGTGTTGGTGGTCCTGTCGGATACAGGACCCACGTGCCCTGTGAGTGAAGGTATCGACAGGTGTAGCTCTTGGGAAGGAGCAGTCAGGAGGCATTTGGTTACGTTAAATATGCATCTTACGATCTAACAAGTCTCTCTTGGCCCAAATAAAATTTCAAGCCCATGAGGGGACATGTAGGAGGACTGTTTTGGGGGATGTGGCACATCTATCAGTGTCCAAACAGGAGCGAGAACCCACACAAAAATTTGAGCAAGAAAATGGTATATAAAGCATGATGGGTTACGACAGGGTCTTGGAGGAATGTGGTTGGTTAGTGAGGGGTAACCGAACTCTGACACACATGGGAAGAGCAGATATGAGGAGTGGCCGCGCCCCCGCCCTGGGATGGAGACCCCAAGGAACAGTCTCCAGATGCTGGTGGAGAGGGCACGGCTGTGGCACGGACAGAGAAGTCACTGAGGTGCCGTGCCCGTGTAACTTTCTGGAAATCCACCCTCCAGGCTGGAGTTTGCCAGAAATCTGTCCTCTAAGGTGCTGGGGAAAGCTGTGCACGGGAGGCGTCTCACTGGAAGCACTTGCCGACCAAAGTGCACGAATGAGGGTGTCCGCGGACCTCCCGGCTGCTGCTGGCCGCTGGGCGGCGCAGGGGCAGGAGGCGTGCCGCTGACTGAGGCAGGGGCAGCAGTCCTGGGGACAGCTCGGGCCCTCGGGTGCTGCTGACGGCCACGTGCTGCGGGAGCCTGGCCCCGAAAAGCTGCCTGTGCTCAGAGGCCTGATGAAAGACCACCGGAGCCAGGAAAGGCTCCCCCAAACGTTTCTCCATCTTCCGCTGCCGCCAAACCTTCACACCGTGTCGGCTGACAAATGGAAACTGGGAAAAGGACCCACGTTCATCCATTTCAGCGTCAGAAACAAACTGGTAACAGACACAGAGCAGAGCTGCAGGACATCTGAGGGTCCCCGTGGAAGTGGGGTAAAAACTCCCACCTGAAGCCTGACGGGGGCGTGACTATCAACAGGCAGACCAGACACGTGCCGTTCAAAACGGGACAGTGCCGTCATTCTCTGTCCCCGTGAAGATGGGCTGTCTGGTCAGCCCGCCTATGAGTCAGTTTCTGGAGAGGAACCAATTCCCCACGATATTACCTCAAGTCGGCTGGGGTTCCCAGCCAGATGAGCTGATAAGGCCTCCCTCTTGCTTAAGTCAGTTCGAGGTGGGTTTCGCATTATCTTACAGCGAACACACCGCGGAGAGGGAAGCTAGAGGCCTAATTCACCAGTTTTTCCAAGTGTGACATCGTGTATTGAGAAGTGCTTCAGCAACGAGGGAGAGGCCGAGCTCGGTGCCCTGTAATGTCATCGTGCCACCTTTCACCGCTCTAAGCAGCGCCTGGAGACCAGCTAATCACTCATTGTAAAGTGTTTCTTACTTTTCAAGCTTCTCTCCCTCTTGTCTATCTCCCCTCCCTTGTTTGAAAATAAAGTGTGAACGAGCCCCTGCTAAGAAACATAAAAGGAAAACTTAGAAGGCAAAGAGAGGGAGATCAAAAGGAGGAAGTTCTCGAAGCCCGGGCTTCCTGGGCTCACCACGACAAAGACCAGCTCCATTTCTTTCTCAGGGACATCAGTGAGTGTGGTGTCAGTGCCACAGAAAAGCCAGGCAAATCTGCTCGCTCTAACTGGGGTCCCAGGGTCTCTGCAGCTGCTTGTAAATTGCTTAATTCCATGAAAGGTCATCTTCCTTGATTGCTTTTCATTCCTTTCTACGTCCAACCAATCACGCGCTGGCCAAGCAGATGGCTCCGAGCCGGTCGGCAGCAGCTGGGTCAGCAGCTGCAGCCTCACCCGGACCTCCATGTCCCTCCCCATCATGAAACTCCTTCTTCCAACAGTGGCTCTTTAACTAGAAACCGTAGGGGCCCAATTGATATTTCTGGAACAAATAAATGTTACTGAATACACTCTGTGCATAGCATGATGGCAGGAGCTGGGAGTGAAACAAAGAAATGTAACTCAGGAAATAAAATGAAAACAGCGTACGCAATTTAAAAAAAAATTTAAGTAGCAGGACTTGACATTTAAAATCCCATCTTTATATCCAGAATTCTTTCCTCCATCAACGTGAAGTCAGTCTGAGATGGAAAAGGGGCAAGAAAAGAGGAATGGAACAAAGAGACAGAGAGGACAGGAAGGAAGAATTGAGCATAGGATAATTCGTTGCTTTCCTTCCACACAGCAAGCATTTAACCAGACGTCTCGTGTTTCATTTTATCTCAGTCCTTACAGTAATCTAAAAGGTAGCCATTACACCATACCAAAAAATACAAAAATAAAAAAATAAAAGGTAGCCATTATTGACTCTATTTTTATTGATAAGAACTCAAAAATTCAAAGAGGTAAAACAATTTTTCCGAACTTGTAAGACTTACAAATTACAGAATTCCCAGTGCGGAATCTGACACACAGAGGAAAGCTACGAGGTGTGATCAAGAAACAGGGCGACAGTGGAATGCTGCCCCACGAGTCATCCAACCGAAAGGCGGGGACCCTCCATACAGGAGGTGGCGTGTCGAACCTCAGTAACGGTGTGGGGCAAGCTGCAGCTTCGTGGGTGCGGTCGGTCGGTTGTGAGTTGTGGGTGAGAGAAGGTGTGTTGTAGACTGTGCTGGAATCACAGATCACGAATGACGCATTAACATACATTTCTGTCAAATAAAAACATTACGGCGTGTCCTCATCCACCTTACTCACTGGACCTGGCACCATGGGACTTCTGGCTCTTCCCCAAAGTCAAAACAACCATGAAAGGTAAACGTTTTGAATCAGTTCAGGACACCGAGGCAGCCACGACAGTGCAACTAAAGACACTCGTGACAGAGGACTTCCAGAACGGCTTCAGACAGGCAGGAACGATGGGGTACGTGTGTGTGAAATGAGGGGGAGTATTTTGAGGGGGATTAACAGCAAAGTGTCTTCTACTGTAATAAATTATCTTTAATTTAAACATCCACCGCATTTTTTTCATCACACCACGTGTTGTGGTTCGTTTGGGTATTTGTCAAATTTTGTCATATTAATAAATGAACCCTATAGCATTTGTTTCTCGACCTTATGGCTTTGCTCAGTTCTCCTGGGCGAGGCTGGCCTCGGCATGTTCTCGGGGCAGGACCCAAGTCAATGGAGAAGTTCCCGGGACACTCTCCACGCTCGTGGCAGAGAGCAGCATGCACGAAGGCGACCCCGATTAAAGCAAGGGCATCGGAGCTTCCGTCAGGCATGTTTCACCCGCCCACACTCCGCTGGCCAACTCAAGTCCTAAGGCCAAAGCCAAAGCCAGTCAAGTGGACATGTAAACTCTACTCAGGGAAACACGGCAAAGGTATGGGAAGAATAAATAATTTGAACAAGTAATACATTCTATGATCTATGACTGTGACTCTGAGCTGTTGGGAATAAAGCTCTAATGGAAGGCGAGGGTCAGGGAACACTCAGAAAGCTACCGGGCCCTCACCAAGATGCTAAAGGCTTGTTGGGATGCGGGAAGCTTAATTATTTTTGCAACACCCTCATGTTTGTTATTTCTGAGGGGTTCCTGCAATGGCCAGTGTATTGGTTTGCTGGGGCTACTGCAACAAAGTCCCACAACGGAAATGGATCGTCTTGCAGGTCTGGAGCCTAGAAGTCCAAAGCCATGATTCCTTCCGAAGACTGACGTAAGGACCTGCTCCCCGCCTCTCTCCTTGGCCCGTTTTCACGCGGCATTTTCCCTATATGCATATCCGTGTCCAAATTTGCCTTTTATTAAGGACTTAATGCAAGGTGACCACCCTACTCCAGTATGATGGCATCTTGACTAATTATATCAGCAACAACCCCATGTTCAGATAAGGTCACATGCTGAGGTACTAGAGGCTGGAATTTCAATTTGTGAATTTAACTCGCAAGAGGCAACAATAACTCAACTCGTAGGAGGCCACAATAAAAACCTTCAAAGACCTGGGTTGTTTTCAAGAAACGGCAAGATTGGAGAGCTGCTACCCCACTCTATAGCCTTTCTTGTCCCGAAAGGAACTCCCAGTAATGCACTGCAGCAGCTTGCAAAGAGGAGCCATGACCTGGGTCCCCTTAGCACGCTAAACCAGGAGCTGACGTCTGTGGCGATGCTTGGTCAAGGTGACTTCATCGTCTCAGCTGAATACCTGTCGTTCACCTAAACTCCTTCGCCCAGAAACCCGGCAGAGTCCGTGCTGCACCTGTCCAACGGAACACCTACGAGGCTGGCTATGCCTGCGGAAGAGGCTGGGTGGGGCAGGGCGGCCGGGTGACGGGGCTGCACAGCCTGTGGCCGCTGGGTGGCTGCAGTCAAGGCCTCCACTCCGGGCCGTGAGCGACTCCACCAAACTCGGCCCACGCCCAACGCCCATCTTCCTTCGGCCTTTCTCATGTGAGTAAGAGCCCCCTTCCACCGGCGCTGCAGAGATCCAGGCCTCTCCCTCCTCGTGCCCGCGGGACGCGCTGGCCCTCTGGGAAGGTCACTCCTTTCAGAGCCAGCCCATGTTCGACAGCGCTGACGCCGGCCGCCCTTTGCTAAGTAAATGATCGTTGTCCGCTTCGGGGGGATTGACGGTGGCCCCAGCTCTTCTCTGGCTCTCTCCGGCCTTTTGATCGCTTTGGTTTCCTTTCTACAGTCTCGCCCTTCTCCCGTGGCCACCCACGTCCCTTACCCACAAGCGCTCCGCCTGGCAGCTCAGGGTTTTGCATTCCTGCTAAAAGGTACCAACTCGTTGCAAGGGACGCGCTGGGAACGTCCCCAGCCCCGCCTCAAAGCAGAGCTGAGACGTAGATCCCTGGTCCTGTCAAAGCCTTCTCCAGCACCACAAGGCTCGGCCACAGCCGCAGGCACAGCCGGAACCTTGGGCTGGGTCTGCACCCAATGGGTGCACCACGGAAAGACGGCGGGCTCTCCTGAAGTCCCTCGCAGCAAAGCCGAGCTCCTGGCCCAGTGACGTGCACTGGTATCCACGGCTGGTACCATTGTTAGAAAGCACCCCCGCTAAACCCCACAGGCCAGGCTAGAAAGCACCCCCGCTAAACCCCACAGGCCGGGCTGGGGCGTACAGACAGCAAAATGGAAACCGCCTCGGCACCCAGAGGTGACAGGCACCCAGAGGTGACAGGCACCCAGAGGTGACAGGCAGACCTAACGCTGCTAAGATGCAGGGGGCTGGGGAGGGAGGTGAGACCGCGCTGGGCCCGCCTGCACTGCTGGCGCCCTCTTCTGAGCCACTCCAGGAAACCCTGAGGGACCTCTCAAGGTTCCTTTCCAGTTGTCATCCCCTGACAAAATCTGGAAGGAAGGAAACCTGTCCTTCCCCCGTAGCTCACAACCCTCGTAGGGGCCTAGGCACTCCTAAGCTCCACGCAGGCATGAAGGACTGCCAGCTAGGCCTGTCCATTTCCATGTCCTACGGAACTGCACACAGCAGGTGTCCAAAACTCAACTCCCATCCCCCAGCGCCATCGCCCCAGCTCCTGCCCACCCAGCCCCAAGCTCCTGCCCCCGCCTCCTCCCACCGCACGCCCAGGAGACCCCCTCCTAAATGCTTTGGACTGTTCCTTCTCCATCCCACCACCTCTTTGAGGCTGTCCTCGCAGCCATCCAGGTAGGATCGTGTGCCGGTGCCCTTCACGTTACGTGCCGTGTGCATAGCGCCCCTGGCGGTCAGCGACCCTGTGGCCCTGACCATTAAACAATAATAAGACTTACAAACTTTCTTAAGACATTAAAATTATTCCATGATTTTACTTAATCAATGATACTTAAGTGATTTTATGTAGAGAGAATATTACCTTAGCTCTCTATATATCTTAAAGATTATATTATAAAGTTTATTTTAATATAATTTTAACATATATATTCATTTAGTCAACAAATCTGGTTTGAGGCCATGATGCTTGCCAGGTACCTGTGCTAATTCAGAAAGACACAGCTTAGCAAGCACTATGGCATTTAATTTATTTTCAGTTAGCGAGCAATATGCCATTTAACTTACCTTACATTATTTACGCATAAAAATATTTTTGTTGTAGAAATTCTAAACTGGCATCGTATCACATTGAAGACAGAATTTATATAGAAATATGTTTTCAGATCTCCACATTAAGCCATCAAATCCAGCCAAAAAGGAAATGAAAAACTGTCTTTACTACATTCATTCATTTTCCATTAAAATATAAAGGGTTTTGATATTTGTGTGTTTCATTTTTAATTGACAAGATGAGAGGTGATATTTACAAGTACTTCTCTGCGAAGAACGCATTTACTTCCCTTTTAATAAAGAAGAAAAACTAGCATATAACCACCACCCTACTTCTTCTTTTTAACCTATACATTAAGCCAGGGACATTCAATGTGTCACTAAAACATTTGATCAGCAGAAGGTAACTCAAACCGATGATAAAGATCTACATGAAGGGGAATTTGCAGAACTATTTTTCATTTCTACTCCTAATTTGTTATTTAAAATTCGTTCTCCTTACACTTTTTTCCTTCGACTAATGGGACATCAGATGTCAAACAATAACTGATGGACAGTAAATATCGAACGCGTACAAAGATCACCATACTAGCTACTGGTACTTGACTAGTGGTAACCCATCTGCCAGGTGGGAGGGTCACAAGCCACTCATTTCAAACAGGCTCAGAAAATCTCATGTTGTTTTCTTGTTAAAGAGCAAAAAATATTCAAGCACTACTAATGTGTATTTGGTCACAGAAATTGGCAATCCGCTACCGCTGCCTTTAGCAATGTGGTCACCCTGGAACACGTGTGCAAAGCCAGCACCTAGGAGCACTTAGCGCGTGGTACGTTGTAGGTGACACATCTCACCGTTTCCTTTCAGCCATTCCATAAGTGTTTTAAACACATCTTCTTGCCTAAGAGATTACCTATTCCATCCACTCTGAAATCTAAATGTGATCCCATTGTTCCTGCTTGAAACCTTTCATTAGCTCTCCAGAGATCTGGAGATGAAACCCAAACCTCTTTGCAAGAAATATGCAACAGCCCACGCAACCTAAAGCACGGCCATGCCATCCACGCTTTTTGTGGATACTAACCTCTTGCGTACATCTCTGCTTTTACTGGGTTGTGTCCCCCGCTCTCTGCTGAAATGTTTCCCCCACTTTGCCACTTAGCTACCACCTTCACCTCCTTCTAAAAGTTCAGTTCACTCTTCCCAGGAACCTCCCTGACCAAAGGGGCTGCCCTTCCTCTACCTGTTCTGAAAATGTATCCACAACACCACTATAATTCTTGCCTTAACACTAAAGATAACTGAGATGTGATGATGAATGCCCCTTCTCTCACCTTCCCCTCACCCCCACTTAATTTTAGAGCTATGTGGGAACAACCAACCCCAAAATCTCAAAGGCTGAGAACCACAGAGATTGTTCTTTCTACTTGTCAGTAGAAAGTCAGCCATGACTCCACTCCTCATCTTCTGGGGTCTAGGTCAAACAAACAAACAAACAAAAAAAACGAGAAAACTGTCCTTATCTGGGTCTTACTTATGCCTTGGCAAAGGAGAGAAGCAGGAAAGCTGGAGAAACATTCTTATGGCTCCTAAAACTTCCACCACAAACTGGCACACTGCCCTTTCCAAATCAGATTGGCCAAATCAATTGACATGACTAAGCCTGATACAGTAGGCCTGGATTTTGCCGGTGGCTTGAGAGTGCTGGTTGCTTGAATTCCGGTTAATGGAGAGTCCACTTACATTTATCTGGCATCTACCAATCCCCATGGGTGCCAGTTAACTGCGAGTCTATTACATAAGTGAGGTGGGGAAGTACACTCCTCCCAAGGCGAGTATAGTACATCTCCGGACAAGAGGCAGAGCTGCAGCCCCCTCTGACAGGGAAGGAGAGAGGAGATCATCAGAACGATCATGCAATTTGCTACAAGCCAACAGCTCTCCTCCTCCATCTCCACTAATAGGAATCAGGTCTGCATATGGCTGTGCCGTGTGACACAGCAGAGGCCATGGGCACCCACGTCTGGGTCAGCAGCGGCTTCCGGTTTCACATTTTGGTGTGTTGAGCCCCAAGGACTTACATCTTTTCCTTTTCCCAATCCCTCTTCAAAGCTGCCATCCTGATTTTAGTTCATAGGAGTCTCTTCCCTACTTCTCCCAACTTACTGTATGAAAGACACAGCGTTCTCTTCTAGCTCCTTCGTTACAATCTCTACCAAAACCAACACTCCTGTGCTCTTACGCTCCTTCTCCTACTCCTGTCAAGTATGAAAAGAAACAAAGCAGCGACAAAAATGACCAACAGTGGGAAACCACTGAGGCTCAACGAGCACCCTGAAAGGCTCCACAAATGACCACAAACTCCATAGTTTAAAACCACATGTATTTATTGTCATGGTTCTGGAGACCATGGGCCCAAATCCAGTTGTCCACAGGGCCGCACTCCCTCTGAGGCCCTAGGGAACATGTGTTCCTTGCCTCTCCCAGTTTCTGGTAGCTTCCAGCTTTCCTGGTTTGCCGTCATGTCACTTTAGTCTCTGCCTCCATGGTCACATTGCTTTATCCTTTTCTGCATGTGTCAAATCTCCCTTTGCCTCCCTCTTAAGGAAGATCCATAAGAATGTATTTAGGGACCACTCAGATAATCCAGGATAATCTTCCCACCTCAAGATTCTCTTGGAAGGACAAAGAGATGTCACAGTCCCATATACTCCTGTCTTTTCCTCAAACCCAGTGCCATCAACGTAAAAACATAAATTTAAAAAATGGTGTAGCGGCTTAAGGCTTCAGCGCTGGCGCTGTCAGTGCTGCGGCCTGGGTTCGATTCCCAGCCAGGGAGCTACCCACATACCAAAAAGAAAAAAAATAAATAAATAAAATAAAAATAAAAAAATAAAAAATAAAAAATAAAAAATGGTCAGCACACACGCACACAAAATAAAACACTGACATCTGCCAGCTTAGAGTACTTCACATGCAGGAAGACTGAAATCCACAGGCTTTGAGCCACTGCCAGCAAATGTCAAGTTCAAGGGAGGGAAACCTGCAGTCTCCTGCTTTCCGATTCTGTCCACCAGGTGGCGTGAGCGGGGCCTTTGAAAAAACAAGACTCAAGAAAGGTTTTGCTTGAGTTGTATTTCCTTCCAAACTGAAATAGAACCTCCGCTTTCTAGGAGTGAGAGGCTAAGCTCAAGAAAAAGGAAAATGAATTCAGGTCCAAGATTATGGAAGAATGTTTTTGGCCAGTCTTCTGCCTTCCATTTTCTCTCTGGAGCATCACTGCTGAACAGGAACCAGAGGTTCTCCCAGACCCTTCTGATAGATAAATGCCTGTTAAGGTTTTCAATGATATCACCTGCTTTCTTCATGTCCTTAAGTGCAGATCGGGGGAACTACTGTCAACTTTCAAGAAGTAAAAGTTTACTGCTTTTAAGAGTCTGAAATAGTCATGCTTGAAACAGAAAGTCTTGCCCAAAACCTTGACTTACACCTTGCTATATAAAAATAGCATTAAGATCGCCTTATATTATAAGGTGCTTAACAATGTGCAAAATAAGAAGGGACACAGGAGACAGAAGTCTTGAATTTCCACCCTGGTTTCTACTCTTAAAACTGTGAGACTTTGGTCAAGTCACAGCATGTAAGAGTGTAAGAGCCTGTTTCAATATCCACCAAATGATGAAACTACTGACAAATGTTTGCAAAACCAAGGGAGAAGATGTGTGTGAAAGCAAAAGGACTGAGATACTCAACATCACTAGCCATTAGGAACATGCAATTTAAAAATCACAATGAGATACCACTCGGACACCCATTAGAATGGCTATTTTCTAAATCAGGGGTGTCCAATCTTTTGGCTTCCCGGGGCCACATTGGAAGAATTGTCTTGGGTCACACATAAAATACCCTAACAGTATTGATAGCTGATGAGTTAAAAAAAAAAAAAAAAAGGTCCCAAAAAAATCTTACAATGTTTTAAGAAAGTTTACTAATTTGTGTTGGGTCACATTCAAAGCTGTCCTGAGCCAGGTTGGACAAGTTTGATGATAAAAAGTAGAGAGAATGTGAGAAAAAAATCAGTTTGGTTTGGAGTACATGGGGTCTGAGTGCTTGTAGATAATAAATCATAATAAATGCTAGTATGAAAGTCCCTCATTAGTTTGGGCTCAGTGGGCAGGGACTATTTTGAGTTCATAGAAAACTAGATTGTAACCTTTATGTAAAAAATTGTGATGGCATTGTATTTTTGTTTTATTTTTACTTATTTTCTTATTCTTATTTTATTTTATTTTGCTTTGTTTTGTTTTTATTTTTACTGTTTCCTATTTCACCTGCCTTATTGAATCTTCTTTGGTAAACATATAAGAATATTTATTATAAGTGTTGGGATTGAAATGGTTATTTCCAAATTCTTAGAGATACTAGAAAACTTTTTTTGCATTTTTAAATATCCCTAATTGTTTACCCAGTGATGCTTTCACACAGTGAAATACTTGCAGTGGGTTAAAATAGTTTGTATTTAAAAAATATATAATAAGTGGACAAGCAGTCATGAAACACTCCTAAGTGAAAAAAAGATTACAAAATAGTATGTACAATATGATTCTAATTTTCCTAAAAATATTTGAGTGTCTTTAGACAAGGAAAAAAATGAAAAGCAGAACAGCAAAATAGCATTCTATCTCTCAGTGCTGGAATTTTAGAATAACTTTTTTATTTTTTTTAATTGAGCCTTGATGCATTTGCCAAATTCAAAACAATGAATACTTTACATACCAGAGTTTAAAAATTAGTATTATTTCCAAATGTTTTGTCTTATAAATTTATTCGATATCTACAGTGGCAAATCTTAAAACTGAAAATAAATTCACCAAATCAGCAGAAGCTATTTTTGGATTGTGGGAATCAGAATAATCTGTTTTCTTTATACTTTGGGAGTATGTGTGTGTGTGTGGGGGGGGGGCTGTTGTTTTTGTTGTTTTTTAAATTTTTTATTTTTGCATTTTTTTCCATAGTGGAAATGTTTCTTTTCAGAAAGAAATAGATTTATTTCCTTTCTCTGTCTCAGGAAAGCGTCAGGAAAGGCCCTCCTGCTAGTCATTTGTGCTCAGTGTGAATTTGACACCTCTCCCTCAGAGGTATTTATGTTCACATTATGATCTCTAATTAGGAGGAAATCTGAGTTCTGTGAAGTTCAGATGTCATGTGGTTCAGCCCACCTCCTGCCCCTCCAGACTTTCATAAATAACATCCTTGTGTTCTCCAAGGAGATCCTCTCTGCAGGATGCATAACTCTGTGTTCACGTTTTCCTCCTTTGATCAGATTTCCCCCCTATTTTGGCTCCTGAGTGTTCAGTGGGAGATTCCTCAGCTAGTAAAGCATGTTGGCCGAATGGAGCTTCTTATAAGAAAACCTAGAGCAGCCTCCTGTGGCTGGAGAGGTGAATTCCTTCTAGGTCTCTTCCTTTCTCCCAACCCAAGCCCTTGCTTTTTGCTTTTTTTCTCCCAGTTCATTACCCCTACAACAAGTCCCAGATTTTCTGAGGCAACCCAGTTTCCAATATCCTGTCCCCTGATCCCCCGTGTATGCTCAGCCTTTTCTCACATCATGCATTCTGATGCCTGGTTCAGAAAACGTGATCACCATAGATGACCTCTTGGAATTATTCCTAATACTTCTCTCACTTCTTTTGTGCCAGCTTAAGTGTCAAGCAAGACATCTACGCACATACGTCCAAAAATATGAAAAACAAATGAATGGGAGAACCAAGTCTTTATGGGGGAGGGATTAGTGTAGGCTTTGCATTTATTTCATGGAGAAACAACGGCTATTTGCTGAGCGCTCAGCAGGGCTGTGTTAGTGACTTACCTGCTTTATCTGTTTCAATTCACACCACAAATCGAACCATAATGTAGATGAGTACATTGAGATTGAAGGACTTTAAGTAACTTGTCCGGATCACTCAGGAAGAAAGCCAGGAGTCTGGGAAAGGCTTTCTGAGCTCCACCATTCAATTTGAAAATGACACCTAGATTTGCATTGCACTGTGGGGTGGGGCATTATGAGCCTCACAATGGCCCTGTTGTTACAGTCCAAAGCCCGTGGGTTTGGCACATCAAATATTTAATATTCAATAGACAAGAGTTTAGAGTAAGGAAAGGTTTCTTTGTCGAAAGTAGCGCCATCATGAGAAGATGGCAGATATCTTGTTTTCCCAAACCCATCTTCAAAGCTTTCAAGCCCAAGTGTCTTCTATCCCAAGGGTGTGGGGCAGGGTGGGGAAAGACGCGGGATAAGGAAGAGCATGCATTCTCCAAATCTCTTTGTTCCCAGTCGACCAAACCCAAAGTTCAGGCAGAACTCTCCCACCATGAGGATGTCTATAGAAATGCCAGCTGGAATGGAAGTGGAGTCAAGGAAAGGATTTCACCCGGTTACACTGTGATGTCAACAGGGCTTGGTAGAGACACGTATTCCCCATCTACAGGTGAGAAAGTAAGGCTCAGTAAAATTAAGTGATTTGCCCCAGGCAGTCAAAAAAGGCCCACAGCTAATATTTAAACCCTGTTTCTTTACTTACTGCTGCTTACCCATGCGCCGAAGTTCCCTTACTGATACGAAACCTTTTGTTCCATCATTAGGAAGAAGTCCTAGATGCCAGATGAACTCGAAGGAAATGACTCATTGTGAATAGCTGAGTTTTCTAGATAGCTAAGGGTTTGCTTTCCTATCACCCATTCCCATTCCTTCCTCCTTTTCCCTTCCCCCTTCCTCTCTGTCCCTCTCAGTTACTTTTAAACCATCTTGGATAGCCTATTTATGGCTGCCATCGAATGTGAGCTACAGCACCAGCCCAGTCCACATGGCTACTACAGCCACTGGACCAAGGTCCCTGGCAGGACACATTACATAGTAAGTTAAAGCAAGTCCGTTGGGAAGGAGGATAAAAGCGGGTCCCTGCTCTCAAGAGCACATGGGAAGCACTTAGGTTTCATTAACCTCTTGCAACAGTTTGTCCAGCACAATATATTGCCAAGTTCCTTGACTTCCTAAAATTAAAGAGTTGGATTTACCCTTTGTGTGACAACACAAAAACGTCACGATAAACCTATTAACAGTAGCTAAAGTTTATTTAGTGCTTACCATGTGCCAGGCAAGGTTCTAATTGCTTTACATATATAAATTATTTCATCAATATTAACTCATTTATTCAATAATTTTGCAATGCTGTGAAGCAGCTATGTCCAAGGGGCTATTGGTGTATTTGGGAACATGTCTTTAGTTCATAGATTTCTCCCTTTGCATGCACCTCCCGTCACTATTAAGTTGCTAAATATCACCACTCTAGATGTTTTATTTGCTTCCTTTAATTTCCTACAGCTTTAGAAGGATAAACTACTCATGTGAGAATTGTATCCTGAGAAATATAAGGGCTTATAAGAAAAATATATTTGCAATACACATATGGTACCCAGACAAAAATATACTCAATATTTCTATTTCATTCATATAATAAAAGCACCAGATACTTTAAATTTTTATGTTGAAATAATTTCAAATTCCAGAAAAGTTGCAAGAATCCTACAAGAAACTGCCATACACCCTTCACCACCGTTCACTAACTCTAGCTGCAAGTATCCCGCGAGGTCCTAGGATGCAAACTCTCAGGGTCCCTGGTAAAGAGTGCGGTCATTAGAGGTATAGTCTGTCATATACTTATCTCCTAACCGTTCCTCCCCACACGAATAATTAAGATTCAGCTAAAGGAACTTTTGTTACCAATTTTGAACCCTGAATGGAAGTATGGCAAATAGCCGAAGCAAGCTTTTCCAACCCACAGCCCATGGGCCACGTGCGGCCCAGGACAGCCTTGAATGCAGCCCAACACAAATTCGTAAACTTTCTTGAAACATTATGAGATTTTGTTTGTGATTTTTTTTTTTTTTTAGCTCATCGGCTATCGTTATTGTTAGCGTATTTTATGTGTGGCCAAAGATCATTCTTCTTCTGCCAATGTGGCCCAGGGAAGGCCAAAGTTTGGACAGTCCTGGTCTAAAGCTATCACTGAGGTCATTGACCCAATGTACTGTGTAAATTAACTTAAAACCATTTCAGATTGAAGAAAATTAATTCTGGTTTGACACTATACTACTTATTCATTCATTACAAATCTTTATTGCTAGGAACATTTCATAACTGACGTTATGTTAAAAGTCCTTTTCATCTACACTTATTCTCTAATATAGAAGCCCATTTGACCTCATCAGGCATGGACGATACTTTGATAAAGTAAAAAAACAAAAAACTTTGGTTCATGCAATTAGACTGGCAGTGGACAGAATGGAGCTGCTCTAGATTTGATATTGGTCTCTCATGGGGGAATAGATAATCTTTTAGGGGAAGAATACTGTACTTACATCCCTGCAGGCTTTCTGGAATCTTTAATGTTTCTAAAAAAAAATATCTAAGAAGCAAATAAAGAAGTCAGAGTATTAGATCATTGAACTCCAAATCTAATTCTGGGGGTAATCTCCATACTAGGGATGTGACTCTTGTCTTTGTGTGTGTATATGGGATCTATTGTCTTGAGTTATGGGGGCACTCTTGGTTCTCAGTGAGAAGTGCACTCCAAATTCTGACTATGATCCTTCTCTTAGGATATTTTCTTACATTGCAGTGTTCAGACTGGTGGTCTCTAAAGCCCTAAATGCTAAAGAGCAACAGCTGTCTCCTTAAATAATTCAACAAATAAATTACCCAGAGCAGGAATAGCTGATGCTTATGGAAGTTGGAACAACCACCCTCAGAATCTTGGGGGTTGAAACTACAGTTTCCAGAAACTTGATACATGACTGTGATATCTCAAATAACAGTGAAGTTCTAGACTGATCACACACTCAGATACTACCTCACGGCCCGTCCTCAGCCCAGGCTAAAAAAGTGGCCACAAGGGAGGACAATAAAAACAGTTTGCTGTCTGCATTAATATGATTTTACTATTCCATTGTCATTGCTTCTCAGCCTTTTGGCTAAGATCAAGTGTAGTACTATTCCATGGTCTTCATTAGCATAATTCTGCTATCCCAGGAGACTTCTTCAGAAGGTAAAAGTTGCAAATAACTTTATAGTTCATCATAGAAACTTATCAAAAGATCCAGCAACTCAAGGTAGCATCAACATTTATATAAATGTCTAATCACTACACTATCCACCTGAAACAAATATAAAGTAATACTGAATGTCAATATTAAAATAATTTTGAATGTCAAATTAAAAAAAGAAAAAAGAAGAAAGCATCAACATAGTTTATATTCCAAGACTCCTTAAACACCTCATCTCAAAATTCGCACTTTGCCTTATGTCATGAAAATTACCCGACTCCATTAAGCCCCTGCATTGAAAGACCCGCCTTAAAGCAGACTTCAAAATCTCAGTAAATCAGGCCTTGCAGTTTTTTCTCTGAGATGCTGTATGTCGAGTTAGCATTCTCCCTTACTCTAATAGGCCATAAACTCAGTTTTATATTACCAATAGGTCATTCTGTTACCATTTGGGAAGCCAGCAATCTACAATGACAAAGAGAAAATTCTAAAGACAATAAAGAGAAAAGGCAGATTACAGTAAAATAATGGCAAGAACACTGTAGAAAAGACTTCCCATCAGCAAAAATAAATGCTGGGAAACAATGAAGTAATATCTTTGACGTGCTGAGGAAACATAACTAGGAACCTAAATTTCTGAAGTCAGGCAAAAAATATAATTTTCAAGTCAGGGCAAATTGGAAATTTTTAGACATGCAAGCACTTAGAAATTTACTACTAATAGTCCCTTACAAAAAGAACTACTAAATAAGAAAACAAAATTAACCTAGAAGGAATGGACAAGATAAAGAATTGAGAGTATGCAAAAGAACTGTTAAAAATATGCTGATATCTCTAAGTAAAGATTAAGTGTAAAAACTTAAAATACCGATCATTTTTGTGTGTGTTCAAAAGTCAGCTGGCATTCCAGTTAGAGATATCATATTAAAAATAAGCATTTAGTTTTGCTTCCTCCTGAAACCCACAAAAAAAGGACAGTCAAAAGATTTAAAAACAAACCAACCAATAAACAAAAAGCATAAAACCCACCAGAATGAAAAGAACAGGAAACATTTCAATGACAACCAAGTGGTGGATGCTGTAGAACAGAAGGCAAGTCAGTTGCAGAACATGGACGATCAGTCTAATTCACACCAGAGAGAGCCCCCAGAAGACCACTGCCTTTGGAGGTGTGACAAAGGACTGAAAACATAGAGGTGATTGGAAGTCTGTTTAAGTCAAACCACACAGATCTCCTGTTACTGCTCAGCTGGGCAGCTACTCTTCCTCCCCAGCATGTGACTGAAGGCTTATTTTCTGGAGAAGTAAAACAGAGGGTCTCTTAAGTCATGATTGCAGGAGCTATCAGGCGTATTTGAGCCTGGTGGTATCCTACTAAAAACAGTGGATGCCCAGGAAACGGGACTTCCAAAAGTAAAAAGAATTCCCCACCTGAGAGTCAGAGGAGACCCCAGGGTGACGGCTCTGAAGCAGTGTAGATACCCACGCCACCCAGTCCAGATGGGAATAAAGCAGAAGCCTCCTCAAAGAGCTAATGGGGAAAAAAATAATACTGAGAGAATAACTGCTATGTTTACCCAGAGGAAAGTCAGGCAATGAAGGGTAAGTGTGGGGTTGAATTAGTGAGATATCAATTGAAAATTAAGCAAGCAGGAGTTCCCTGATGGTGTAGTGGCTTAAGGCTTTGGCGCTGGCGCTGTCAGTGCTGCGGCCTGGGTTCGATTCCCAGTCAGGGAGCTACCCACTACCAAAAAGCAAAAAAAAAAAAAAAGAAAAGAAAAAAGAAAAAGAAAATTAAGCAAACAAAAAAAAATAATGATTAACTGAAGGGAAAACACAAAGTCATGTAAGAAAGGAAAAGCAATCACAGTAAACAACATATTCAACTGTGAATAACAATTATATGCTGGAATATCTTAAACACTGAAGAGTTATGTAACAAATTTATAACACAGTTGCATAAGAAAAATGCAGAGAAGAGATGTTTACCTATATCTTGTTGGGGTGAAATCGAAGCAAAATAAACCAGCAACATTCATAGCAAGAAATGAATCAATAATGCCTAAAACTGAAAAATCAAGAGTTAGCAATATTGACATTATTGAGAAATACAAAATTTTAAAAATACCTGAAATTGTTTAATATGTTTTGCTTAGAACATGGGTGGAGGACAGTAGTTTGCTATTTTTTTTTTATAAATATTGCAGAATGCATTGATTCTTTAAACTATGTGTGTTATATGACTGATGGCTGTTAAAACAAAAGAATTGAACAGGGTCACTCTGATCCTAAAACACCTGAGGAAGGAAAGAGTCAGCTGCACCCAGCAGAGCACCCACACGGACAGGGTGCCCAGCTCCAATGGATGGTGAGATACTTACCGGGCCAGATCTGCAAAAAAGTGTTCAAAAGATTATTCAGAAATGCTTTATCTATGCAGACATAATCCTAAAACAGGACCTCACCCAGAAGTCAGAGTGGCCCAGAGCTGAGCGAGGATGAGGCCCAGACACCATTGCCGAGCTGAGTCTGCAGGGCATTAGCTGCCTCTTTCCATATTGGCCAATTCAATATTAAAATGTTTTTTCAATACTGCATTTTTGGGTACCAGTGGGCACAGACACATGGACCTAAGGAAAAACTTTGGGATTCTGGTAACCATAGCAGAAATCATTTGTAAACACCACTAACCACAATAAATAAAAAAAGAGACTCACTCATTAACATACAGATCAAATTTTTTAAATCTATCCATAAATAGATTTAAATAGGTTGTAAGAGTTACACTTAAAATAGAAGCTACCAGACAAAGATAGATTTAAAAATAATAACAAACAGTCTTAGAGAGACTGCCTATTAACTAAAAAAAAAAAACAAAAAAAAACAAAAAAAACATAATAATAATAAAAAACAGAAACCTGTGAATTTTATGTATCTAATAACAGCCTGGTACTATCCCAGACAAAAATTTGCATAATTAGAAGAAGAAATTAACAAACCCACAAACATGTAAGAGATTTTAATCCCTGTCTCAAAAGCTGATAGAACAAGAGCAAAAACAAAACAAAACAAAACAAAAAACAGAATTTAGAATATTATAAATGCCTTATATAGAAGGAAAATATAGAAATTTGTATCCCCAAACAAAAAAGAGATTGAAAATTCTCTTCAAGCATGTGTGGGGCATTTACTAAAATCAGCCATATAGGAAGCCACTAGGGAGATCTCAACCAAGTTCATAGAACTGACATTTATATTTAATTCTTACTGATTGTAGACAATCTGAGAAATGCAGACAGTTTAAAGCACAAGATAAAAATTATATGTAATCCACTATGGCTAGAGATGACCTCTTTTAATACTTGGCGTATTTCCTTTTCATTTTCTTCAAAAGGTGTATTTATACGTGCTTTCTTTTTCCTTTTTTTGTAATACTGAGATGTATTGTACAGTCCCTCTGTATCCTGTTTTATTTGCAAATACTTTTCCTGGTTTATTCCCTTTATAGGAGCACTAGTCCCTCTAGAATTTACTTTCATTACCAAGTCAGGTTAATGGAAAGAACATCTGCTCCCTGCAATGATGTGTGGTTCTTAGAAGAAAATTAACCATCACAGTGGTACGATGTGTTCACCCATAGGCAAATCAAGGAGAAACTGGCTACCAAATACAGTGATGGAGAGGTGGAGAAGGAAAATATTAAAGCTGAAGCAAAAATCAGATTATCACCCAAAGCAAAGCACCCACTTAAGGATATGCAGGGAGGGGCTTGGGGAGAAAGGACAGGGTCTCAAATATATGGTGATGGAAAGAGAACGGACTGTGGGTGATGGACGCATAACACAACACACAGATGATGCACTGCAGAACTGCACACCTGGAACCTATGTGATTTTTACTAACCAATGTCACCCCAATAGATTTAACAATAAAAAAATAAAAAATACAGTAAAACAGAATAAAAGTTAAAAAGGACTCACTTGCCTTCCTCCCCAATTCAGAGCCCGCGGGAGCTCAGGCAAGAGAAATCCCCCTTAGCCTCTGCCTGGCGCCTGAGAGGACACACCCACAAATTACTGGTGGGGACTTGGGGAAGAGGACGTGCTAAATGGGGGCCAAGAGAGAAGCCAAAGGAAAACAAGTACTGGGGTGGGGGCTGGGGGGATTAAGATTTAGAAAAACTAGTATCAACACGGGGCGCCCCAAAGGACATTGGGTCTTGCTCTGCCTCTCCTCCTCCCACCGCACTGCCATCGCTGAAAAACAACGTCACAACTGGGGGTCCTCTCTCTGCTTGAACCTGCAGGGGAAAGAGCCGTCCCCACCTGCAGCTGAGGCCGGAGTGGGCCAGCCCAGGAAAGATGGGCGTGGTGGTACTTAGGCGTGTCTGGGAGGAAGCCAGTCTCCCCGCCTTCTGCGGCAGGGGGCACCCCGGGGGACCGGAAGGTCGCATCTGCCAGCCGCCAGCACTTGCTCATTCACAGACCCAGCCGCTGGGGAGCCGTGTTCCCCAAGAGAAGGGCGGGCAGGACTCTTGTGAGAAATTCACGCAATTTCTGCTGTGGCACACCAGTTGGGCTTGACACATTTTAACTACTACCATTAGTATTGTTTTAAGTGTACTACAGTGGTTTGAAGCACAGGCTTTGGTTTAAAACAGTTTTCGGTTTAAATCCGTGCTCGAGGGTCACTTAGTAGCTATTTGGCCTCTGCCAAGCGGATTTAACCCCTCTAAACCAGTTTCCTCAGCTGTAAAAGGGAATTAATAATACCGACTTTATGGACTAAATTAGCTAATACAGGTTGACAGAGACTGACTTGAAGCAAACTTAGTTGTGAGGGTGTGTGGGAGGAGCTAGGGCTTAAGGACTAGTCTAATCTCCCGAACCCCACAGGAAGAGCTCCATGGTTATAATAAAACCCTATGCTGCTAATTGTCCTTTCCCCTTTCTTCCTTTTTCCTTCTATAAATACGCCTCCATCTTGGCACACGGGCCAGGGTTTGTATTTGGCTTGCCCTCTCTGTGGGCACTGGATTGCAACCCTTCCCCTCCGCCCTCCCTGCCAGATCCTTTTTGGTGACAAAACACCTGGTTGATATTTTTTCAGTTGACAACGGAAAACACTTAACACACTGTGGAGCCCAAAGTTAAATGATAGCAGTTAGAATTACCATTTAACATATATTTGTTGGTCTTTCTTGTCCCCCACTCCACCCCAAACCCACTCTACTCTTCCTGAACTTCTTCCTCTCTAATTTTTTTGGGGAAAGGGTTCTTTTGAGATCATATGGAAACCTATCCCTATCTTCCAATAGCCATATTTTTCCATCTCTGTTCTCTTTATCCTAGTGGAATATATCCACTCAAGACTTCTAGTATTAAGAATAGATTTAAATATAGATGGAAATGAAGCAAAATGTAGCTCATAGGTACTTTGATAGCAGTCTACGAGCACCAAGAAGGAAACAGACAAATGAAGTGGATAAAGTAAGGCTTTATGGAGGAAGTGACTCTTTGGCCTCGTCTTGAAATACACAGGTTTGAGAGCAGATCATCCTGGGTTTGGGCCCACGCTCCGGCACTGACGAGCTACGAATGGGTTCAGCAATCTGGCCAAGTGTCAGTCTCAAGTATTCAATGAAGATAATAGCATCCCCCTAAAATGTGTGTGGGATTAAATGAGCTGATAAATTCGAAAGCCCAAGCAATGGACAGGTAAATTATCGGTATGTGCACTTTTCCCTGCTTCCTCCCCTTTTCCTGTCCTGCCTTCCCCATAGCCTGCTTCCTGCTAACTCATCCCTCCTCCTCTCACCCTTTAGTTTAGTTTGATGTCACCTGGGAACATGAATCTCCTAGTTACAAAGTAAAATATAATATAAATAAAATAATACCAATCCACTTGAGTCATAGCTGGACCCCTGGAAATGGCCCTCGTAAAGATGTTGATCCACCAACATGGTTATTACCCATAACCACCCGTCCATATTGTCCATAGTTTGCTTTAGAGCATATGTCCCAGCTTTTTGATAGACGTGCAGCGGAGGATTGAAGCAGAAGTCTTGCTAAAGATTGAGGTCAAGTTCACCTACAACATCTTCTCAACCAACCAACCAACCCTAACAACTGCAACTTAAAGTGAGTTTAGTGTGGTATGTGATCTTTCACAATTTGATTTGTGGCAATTTTTCTACCTGGATTTTCCTGGATCTATGAATCAAAATGACAGACTTCCCAGTTCTTTATTTTAAATTATGAGGATTTCATTTCCTCATTTAAACTGCCATACCAAGAAGGCACAAGGAAAATGGAAAGGAATTGAGGTTGCTTCTGTGGAGGCTAAAAACAATACTTCTCGTCTCATCTCCTGAGTTCTTTCGACTGGGCTGATACGTGAGCGGAGACAGCTAAACAGGAGAAAACCAAACTTTGTCACATGCACACGGGGGTCTTACATAAGCATGTCATTTCGCCCAGTACTTTCTCTGAGCCAGAGATCAAAACCTGATCTACCACCCCTGCTGGAAATGTGGTCCGTCTTGATATCAGCTACAGTTGATACACTTTTGTCATTCTAAACCGGGTCCGGCCTGGCCCTGCCTACTTCCTGCCCTCCTCCTGTGGGACCATTCTCCTGCGTCACCTAGTAGCATTCCTTAGCGCCCCCATCGCCCCCATCACACCAGGTAGGCACTGGGGAAGGCCACACAGCCCTTAACTCACAGCGTTGACAATCCCAGCTGACCAGGTGCTCACAGTAGAAAAGAAATAAAGGGAATAATCACTAAAAGGCAGCACAGACCAAGAGGTACAGACATGAACGTCATCAGAAGTCTCAGGAATATGGAATTCACCATGGACTGAGCTAGTGGAAATGGCTTCCTGGTAGAAATCCCCTGTACCCTCTCAGCTGCGGGGAGGAATGGGTTTAGAACGCTTTACAAGGCCATCGGGGGGCATGTCTTTGAGGAGGCAGGGGCCCGGGCTGGAAGCTGAGCTTTGGCAATCCTAGCATGTGACCTGGGCAAATGACTTAGCCCCTGCAGTTGCCCCCTCCCTAAAATGGGGACAATAATACGACTACTACCTCCCTCATAGACTTGTGAGTATAAAATGAGTTAAAATAGGAGAAACACGTGATGCATAGTAAATAGTAATAAGGGTTACTGACTATTACCTAGCAGTGGCTTTCCTGAGAACCAGAAAGGTACAAGTGTCTGTGTAATTCATTAAATGCGGTCTGGGGAGGAGCGTGTGTGTTTAAGACACCGCCTGGGACGACTTGCATAATGTCATCTTTAAGCAAAGTGCCTTGTAATTGGCGCAGCTCCGAAAATGCACATGCACACGGGCATGCATGCGGGGCGGAGCTGCGCCCGCTGCGTGGTCGTGTCGGGTCTGTAAACACGCGCGGGCCGGGCGGGGTGCGGGCGAGCCCGGGCTGCGCATTGATTCCGACCCCTGGGTGTGAGACTGTGTGTCACCAGCACACGCTGATAGGAGCCCTGCTTCGACGTGAGTGTCATGGCTTAAAAATAGCTGCTAATCCGTCAAGCGGTCTGGTAGTGACAGCCACGGCGGCGGCGACAGCAGGAGAGTCATGGCCGAGGGGCTGCCGGCGCCAGCGGTCTGCCTGCGGGACTGAGACCCCCGCGGCGCGCAGACAGGTAGGGGGGGGCTGCGGCCGGTGGTCGCTTTCCCAACCGGGGCTGTGGAGGAGGCTGGGGATGGGAAAGGGGGGCTGGAAGCCGAGCGAGCTCTGCGCTCCTGGGCTCCCTCCCTCCACTCTCAGCGCCAGGCTGTCTGGGTTGGGAGGGCTGGGCGACAGCCATGAACCTGTTACAACCGCGATGGCAGATGGAGGGAGTGGGGCGGGGGCCGGGGGCCGCTGGCGGCCGGCAGATGGGCTTAGAGGATGCCTCCGAGGCTGTACCCCGGGAGAATGGGGCTTCTCCAGCCGAAGGAGACATAGAGCCCCCCGGAGGGGGCTTCCTCCACCTGGTCTCCTTCCTCCGCTGTTTACCATCCAACATCCCACGGGCGGCAGAAGGTGCTTCCAGAAAAGGTTGTTTTGGAATGAAGTGGTGGGGTCTTTAAGCCAGAAGAGTCAAGGTCGATGATGGTGATGATGATGACGATGATGACGATAGGGCTGTATTTCTAAGCTCTTTCTGACCCAGACATTGAAAAACAAATTTCTCCCTAAACACCCTAAAATCCAGTCTCCTGTCCAGTCCCGACCCTAATAGCCCTGCTTCGTCTGCCTTGTAAGTGCTTGGTCTCTGCTGGCCTGCGGGAAAGGCTTGAGAGTGCGGGGTGGGGACGCAGAATGTGGGCAGGACCAAGATGGCCTTTCAGTGCTGGACTTTGGGTTGAGGGCTCTGGGGCCGAAGACTGCGAAGAGAGTGGGGCAGGGATTCCTCCCGCCGGCCCTCCTGCCTCCTCAGACACACAGGACCACAGTGTGATGTGGAGGCCAGGGGGGAGGCTCTTGCCACAGTCCCCCCTCTGCCTGAAGGTCCCAGGGCAAGTCCTCAAGGCTGGCCCTCCCCAGCTCTGCAGCTGGGCACATGAACTCACTCTCAAAAAAGAGCTCAGTGTCCAGAGAGGCACAGGCACGCCCGGTAGGCCCCGGAGCTGCAGACCGCCACTTCACTCCCATAGCAACAAGGGGGTGATGCCAGCCCCTGAGTCCCTGGACCTGGAGCAATCCCTCCTCCTTCCCTTCCCTCCCTCACCTCCAGTCCCCATCTCTGTCTCCACACAAACACATACACATGTGTGCACATACATACATACTCACACACGCACATGCACACTCACCCACGCACACTCACACATACACGTGTGCACACATGTACGCACATTCACACATACACGTGTGCACACACATACACGCTCACACATGCGCATGCACACATACACATGCGTGCACACAGGTGTGCACACTTGCACACGCACTCACTCATACGCACACGCGTGTGCGCGCACACGCACACATGCACACACACTCATGCACACGCACGCACACACACACTACTCGAGCCCTGCTTCAACTCAGAAAGTCTCACATCAGAGGGAAGGTTTAATCAATCTCTTTACACAGCTCAAAGGAGGGTGGTTTGCGTGTTGTACACATAGATTTGCGCCTTCTTCCATGAGCTCATGCATTCAGCAAGCATTCTCCAAAAACTTACACTTCTTCTTTGTTGCTATTCCCCACTCACCACATCCCCCAACACACACTTTCCATAACAGGCATCTCTCAGAGGCGGTGGTAGGGCAGGAGTGGGTTAAAGCACCCCACCTCCCTGGCACTGGGGAGGCAGGCTTGGCATATGTTGTGACCCAGCTGCCACTGTCTTGCGGCTAATTCTCCCTGGATGGAGAAAGCCACCCCCCAGCCCAGCCCCCTAGCCTCTCTGGCTGTAGCCCCAGGCAGATGAGACCCAGATTCGGGCTGGCAAGAGCTCCAGCAGTGGGCATTGCCACCCAAACACCAAATTGTGTGTGTGTGTGTGTGTGTGTGTGTGTGCGCGCGTGTGTGTGTGCGTGTGCGCGCGCGCGTGTTTTGTTCGTGTGGTGGGAGTGGGGGTGGGGTGCTGGAGCAGAACCCTGGCAGCTGGGCAGCTCCCTGTCCCCGTAAACAAGGACATGTGACTCTCCCACCTCCTCATGTAGCAGAACCAGAGAGAAAAGAGTCACGGCAGCTGAAGGAACAGATAATCCTCCGCCAGGGCCAGACCTACCTTCCCTCCCCGGAGGTTTGCTCCCCGGCACCGGCCCTGTGGGCAGGAAAGGAAGCCGCTGCTCCGGACTCACTCAGGTGTGTCCCCCATCCCTTCTCCTTGCAGCAGCAGCTACCTGGAGGCTGAGCCATCGTCACCACAGCCACCCCGGCAGCTGGCGCGGTGCCTGCCCCCTCCACCATGTGCCCCGGAAACTGGCTCTGGGCCTCCATGACTTTCATGGCCCGCTTCTCCCGGAGTAGTTCAAGGTCTCCCGTTCGCACCCGAGGCGCCCTGGAGGCGATGCCGGCCGTTCAGCATCCCTTCCTCAACGTCTTTGAGTTGGAGAGGCTTCTCTACACGGGCAAGACGGCCTGTAACCACGCTGACGAGGTCTGGCCCGGCCTCTACCTCGGAGACCAGTATGTACCCAGCAGCCCGGGGCCCCGGCCGTGTGCGCGCGCACGCGTGCGTGTGTGTGTGTGTGTGTGTGTGTGTGTGCGCACGTGCGTGTGCGCGAGCGTGTGTGTGCGCGTGTGTGTGCACGCGTGTGCGTGTGCAATAAGAAAGGGAAAGGGTAGCAGAGAGGTGCTGCGTTGTGTGGTTGGTTCCACGTAGAGAACGGAGGGGAGGGTGTGCATGGGCAGAAAGTGGAGGCTGGAGGGTTTGGGGGTGTTGGGCCGGATTGTTGATCTACCCAACGCTGGACAGAAAGACTCTGTTCACGTAAGAACGTCATTTATTTAGCAAAATTTGTTATTGAATGCTATGTACTGATATACCGAGATTTATCTGCCCTTCTGTCTGTCGTACTGTGGCTCTGAGAAAAGGCAGACATCGGAGCCAGGAAGTAGTGGGGAGTGAGGCAAAGGGTCAGCCTGGCAAAGCGGCAGGGCATGCAGAGGTTCTGCCAGGTGGGGGCTATGGAGAGAAAAGCACCAGACGCAGAGCAGTTCCCGCCTCTCTCTGCCCTGGGGTTCGTATATACGAGGAGTTTTTCACATGCATTTTCTCTCTTAATCTTCATGACAGCCTTGTGAGGTAGGTACCACTATCCCCAGGTTACAGATGAGGAAACTGGAGCTCAGAGAAGTTGTGACTGGCCCAAGGTCACACGGGGCGTAAGTAGCAGAGCCAGGACTTGGAGGTTCAAGTTCAGTGCTCTTTCTACTTGAGGAGCGTGCACTGGACAGGGCAGTGGCCCTGGGATATGATCATGTTGCCTGAAAGATGTCTACCACTGAACTGAGGGCCACACGAACACCTGAAGGTGACAGCCTAGAGCAGGGTACATGTGAGCATGGAATAAATGGCAGGGCACAAGAATATTCTGGGTGTCAAACAGAATATGAAGTAGCAGGGGAGTGAGGTGTGGGTGTGAGGAGTCATATAATCTCAAGGTCAGCGGGGATGTTAAATGGGAGTTGGTCCCCACTGATGTCCCATTTGATGTCCAAACCCCCTCTTTTGCATCTACACCCACGTGTTAACCACTTCTCTTCCATCTGAATACCCCAGGGACAGGAGACTCACGCTCTCCCAAGGTGCTCCCATCCCTCTCAGCTAGATTCCACTGTTAGTACCTGCCCCCCCCCCCTTGAAGTCCGGAGCCCTTAAATCCCTCCTCGGGTCATGTCACTCACACAGCGTCAATGTATTTATCATGGCCCTTGTTCCCCCACCCCCTTCGCTTCTCTTCTCCAGACAAAATCTCCCCAGTATGCTCAACCCTTGCTCCAAGACAAGACCCCAGGTCACTGCCCATCTTGGTTCCTCCTCCCTTTTGGGTCACCCACAAGCAAAGTGACACTCGCGCGGCAGTGGCCTGGGGACAGACAAGGGCCTCTGGCCCCACAGCCTGGCTTCCCCACCCTCCCCTTAACCTCTACTCAATGCAGGGACATAGCTAACAACCACCGCGAGCTCCGGCGCCTGGGCATCACCCACGTCCTCAACGCCTCACACAGCAGGTGGCGAGGCCCGCCCGAGGCCTACGAGGGGCTGGGCATCCGCTACCTGGGCGTCGAGGCCCATGACTCGCCAGCCTTTGACATGAGCATCCACTTCCAGACGGCCGCCGACTTCATCCACCGGGCGCTGAGCCAGCCGGGAGGTAGGAGGGGACAGCAAGTGGTGGGGAAGGGACAGGGGCCCCCCGGGCCGGGGGAAAGCCCAGGGCTGGAGTGTGGGGGAGGGAGAGATTTTAATGACAGCACCCAATGCTCAGGACATAATGTTACTGTCAGGAAAGAAAAACATCCTCTCAACCATTTTAAAATACACGAAATACGTACACGACATAAAAAGCTGAGAAGGAAGTAATCTACCATGTTGAGAGAGTGGCACGTGATACGTGGGCGGGAAGATTACGGCCGATGGACTTCCTTTTGCTACTTTACATGTAGCACCCCCTTAACTGGAACTCAAGCAATGGCATCTTCGGGCAACCAGCTCGAGACTGCTGGGGGCGTGAGTTCCGGTCACCAGGGAGGCGCCTTAGCCTGTCCGGCACCTGCCCCTCCCCGTGGGTGCCGGTTGTCCGAGAGCCCGCTGTATTTCCATACTCTCCAATGATTTCTACTTAGAGCACGTCTTGCTTTAGTGATCAGAAAAAAGTATATACAATATGAATAAAAAACGTATGAACAATTCCCCCCTCCCCCCCCCAAAAAAAATGGTTGCTAGAAAGGTGGCAGGGTGGGCGAGACTAAGAAAGGGCCAGACAGATGGGGCGTTTTCCGCCGACGGGCTCGGTGTCGCGCCCCCTTTGGGTTTGTGGACGCCGACCTCCATGGTCTCCACCTCAGGCTGTGTGGGATTTGCCAGGGACCCGCATTCCTACCCCGCCCCCATTCTCGCCTCCATGCACCCCCCCCCAGCCTCCCCCAGCCCCCACACAGCCCCACGGCTGCCTCTCGCGCCTGTCCTCACAGGGAAGATTCTGGTGCACTGCGCCGTAGGAGTGAGCCGATCCGCCACCCTGGTGCTGGCCTACCTCATGCTGTACCACCACCTCACCCTCGTGGAGGCCATCAAGAAAGTCAAGGACCACCGAGGCATCATCCCCAACCGCGGCTTCCTGAGGCAGCTCCTGGCCCTGGACCGCCGGCTGCGGCAGGGTCTGGAGGCGTGAGGGGCCGGGGGAGCGGGTCGGTAGGGCCGGGCGCGCGCGGGGCCCTGGCTCCCCGCTGCAGCGAGGAGGCCCAGGAGGCAGGCGGCGGGACGCCCAGGCAACCCATCCTCTCCTGCAGGCAGGCGCGGGAGAGGCCCGGGCCGCGGCCCCCGGCGCTCGCTGCCAGTTGCCGAGGGGACGGGGAGTGAGGGTGGGGAGCCTGGTGGAGGCCCGGAGGAGCCGACCGGGGAGAGAAGAAACCAGGCTGCAGGCAGAAGTCAGTCCTGGGATTCGGACACGCGAGGGTGCCCCTGGTGACCCAGAACCCCTTCCCCTCTTTGTGCCCGAGTGATCCCCTCTCTCACTTAGCAAAACAACAGGGTCCCCTGGGTCCTGTGCCCGCGCAGGGCGCCCGGGACGCGGCGAGCACGAACGTGATGGTGCAGAGCCGTGTGGAGTGGGTAGCGTAGAGACAGACGGTGAAGGCTTGGTGTGAAAAGGCGCGAAACCCGGGGGAGAGGCCCGCAGACGTGTTACTCCAAGCCCGGGAGGAGGAGGTGTGGGAGGGTTGGCGCTGTGCCCGCGGGTGCCGGTCGCGGCCAGAAACTGCGGAGGTGCCAGGCTGGGAGACGGTAACTGAGGAAAATAAAGATGGTGGACAAAAAGAAAGCCTCCTGAAGTCACTGGCAGCTTGCATAAGGTCCGCCCGTCTCCCCTGAGCCCTCCAGCCTTGCTGGGGACAGCTGCAGCTCCTGACTCGCTCAGGTGGGTCCTGGGCACCGCCAGCACCAGTTAGTTCCCAGCTGAGGTTTCTCCCAAGTCCAGTTTCCCACTCCCGCTGCAAGCCAATGTTCGACTGTCGTTCCCAGCTTCGTCCACACGGGGGCAGCAGAGGACCAAAAAACGTCAGGTTTGCGCGCCCTTGTGCGTAGCCCTCTCAGGCGCACCTTTCATTTCCCACAGAGGTCTCCTTTCACTAACTCGGACGTGCTGATTTGAAATGTAACTTTATTTTCAGAAAGCCAACTCGAGTTCTGCATCAAGTCCCCACTCTGATGAGGTGTCAGAATATTATCTTTAATCAATCCCAGGCCTAAATCCTGAGTTCAGGGATTGGGGTTTTCCTAGTGACAAGGGACTGACCGTGGGGGAGGCGGGAGAGGTCTTCCTCTTCTAATCTTCCCAGGGGAGACTGGCACAACCTCCTGAGTCAGCTCAGTCACTCGTTAGGCTCCACCCAAGAGCCAACTACCCCATCCGTCCTCTTAAAAAAAGCATGTTCCTAGAACAGAATATCTACCCGAATGGGAGAAGCCAGTGAGGAAGGAAAAACTTACAGGGAAAAATAGTCCATGTGTAACTAAAGGACGCATCCCGCCCCAAAGTATGGGAAACCTCAAGCCGGCCGGCGCCTTTTTGTAGGCTCCGTTCCCACTGTCTCACACGACATAACGTGCCTCTCCTTTGCAGTATCTTTGACGATGGTTGCCAATTTGTTCGAACATTTTCAAAGGCCAGGAACAACTATGTATTCTCATCGTTTTACCAGCTCTAAATATTAGGAAGCTCCAATACAACCCACATATCATGCAAATGAGTTAACAGTGGTAGTGAGATGGGCTGAAAGATCTGATAGCTACGTGGCAGTGAGGGCATTTGCATGTCACTTTACCTCTTCCCCTCTAGTTACATGCAGTAGTTCTGTTTACTTGCACAAGGTTGCTATGGGCATTTAATTACACATGAGATACAAAGGTCTGAGCACGGTTGGTATTTAATAACTGTTCTTCCTCTCATGCCGTCTGTTGGGACAGCCCTCCCATGGTTCAAAGCCGGTTGTTGTGACTCTCCTGCACCCTCCCATTTATGGCCTCATGGCTCTGATGGTCTCCAAGAGCCTGCATTGGTCATGTTTCAATTTTGCTACCCAGCTTGCCAATGCTGGCATCTCTTTCTAATCAGAACTGGTTGCAGTTTTTCAGGCTAGATCTAGATCTATAGGATAGCAAGACCTATTGTCTGGGGCCTGAAATTTTGGTTCCCTTTGAGGGACACATTTATCTAAGGGATGTAGTGAGGCCTTCATTAAGAATGCTGGTTCTGATTACAATGCGTTGATTCTCTGTCCAAGCCATGGGCAAGAGTCCTTAAGCATAACTAAAAAGAACCCCCAATTAACTCAGGCTCTTAGAGGGACTGACTGGTACTATGATCTGACCAGGAAAGAAACTCCCACCTCCTTTGTTCTAGTCTCATAAGCATATGACTGTTAATGTCACCTGTAGTCACAACCATATTTGTGCAGTCTGTGCCTCAGAGAAATCCCGTAGGTTTATTTCAAGTTGAATAACTTAAAATTTTAATTCTAACTTTCAGTAGAGAAGGATAATTGGCCAAAGAACAAGCTTTTCAGAGCAGATGATAGACATTTCTTATTTAACAAAGCCATATTATGACGAGGCCCAGGCATTCTTCTGTGTTTACAGATACTGACTCATTTCAACCTTCTAAAAACCGTGTGAAGTAGGTGTAATTGTCATTGCTTAGGAACAGGCAAGTTGGGGTGCAGTCATTTTCCCCAAGGACACACAGACAGTAAGTGGCAGAGCTAAGGTTCAAGTCCGAGTGCTTTAACTCCCAACTTGTATGTGTAATCCACCTGCTGTGATACCTGATAGAATCAGTCCTACTCTCCAAGGGGACTGAGGGTGACACCTGTCACAGGTGGGTCTCACTCCACCTGTTGAAACCAAGGTCAAAAGTTCAGTCTTCCTCGTCCTATTCTTGGGGACAGTTGGCTGTTTGAACCTAAGCTAAGGACTTGGAAGTGAAGAGGAATACACGTGCTCCCCTGGGATTGATTCAGCCTGTGCTTCCAGCCAGCTGAGCCTCGCCCCTTGGGAGCCGACAACCTGTTCAATCTTGTCATCCTGCCCTGTTCCTGTCCTTGCTGCCTCCTGTGAGCTTCGGCCACTGTGATGGTAACTCAGACCTTTGCGGCTGGCCCCTAGGAGCCTATGCTGCCTCTGGGGGGACAGAGAGAGAAAAGTGGTCCAGTCCTTCACCCCTATAACGAATCCCAGCTGAGGAGCCCCACAGGGAGAGGCAGAGAGGAGGAAACTGCTACTCCCGAGCCCCAAGGTGGCAGGTGGAACTGGGACCAGCCAGAAGGCTGAGAATTATGCTTGCAAGAGAGGGCTGGGCAGGGCTGCGCCGGAAGGTGTGCACGCACGCACGCACGCACAGAAATACCCTTTAGATCGGAGGTGTCCGACCTTTGGGCTTCCCTGGGCCACACTGGAGGAAGAACTGTCTTGGGCCACACACAAAATACGCCAACACTAACAATAGCTGTTGAGCTAATAAAAAAAGGTCCGTGCATAATTTTCATCAAGTTTTTGAAAAGTTGATGAATTTGTGTTGGGCCACATTCAAAGCCACCCTGGGCCACAAGCGGTCCACAGGCCACAGGCTGGACCAGCTTGGTTTAAAGGGAAGAAGTCCGACCAGAGTGGGCCCGCGTGAGAGCAAAGCCCGCCAGCAGAGGGCGCTTCGTGTTCTGGGCGACACTTCGGGGACCGGGAAACAGGGCCCCGCATTTGGGTGTCCGGGCACTCTTAGGAAGTCCGAAGGGTCAGGGAGCCCACATTTGCACATGACAGTCTCAGTAGGGGCTGTCCCATGGAGACGAGGTGATGTTCGTCACTACCCAGCACTGGACCTGCGTCATTCCTTGGGATCAGTAGGTACGATCCCTAGGGTCAGTCAACACCCCACCCCTGCGTCCTAATGTCTTACCCAGAAATTTAAGACATTTTGCATCCTAAGAAGCCCAGAGTGGCCCACCTTCCCTCATCTTCCCCCAAGCCCCACCTTGCCCGCACCCATTCTAGAATGTTCTCTTTGTGGGTCGTGGTCACTGGCCTTTCAAAGGGCCTGGGGATTGTTTCCCTGGATTGGCAGACATGTGCACCCTCTGCCCCATTCCCATTTAGCATCTGCAGCCGCCCTGGGGGAAGGCGGCTGGCACAGCCCAGCCCGTCTCTCAGGAAGGAAACTCCGAGGCACGTGGCCAGCCTTGTCCTCAGGAAGTGGGGAGGGGACTGTTATCAGGGCAGGGGCCAGCTTCTGATGGTCCGCAGACGGAGAGAATGGAGCTCCCTTCCCCCTCGGCGACTTCCCTGGGGCAGCTCGTGCTCCCGAATTCAGACACTGACGAGGTCTGGGTCAGGGAGAGAGGCCTCGAGGCCCTGGGCCCTGGAGTTCCCTCAGCCCTAGGTCAGGGCTGGGCACGCCCTCATTCTCCATCTGGGACCTTGACAGAGCTCCTAACCACAGCTGAGGCTCGAGGCAGCCCAGAGGAGGACACAACAAGGGGGCGGGGTGTGGTGGAAACAGTATTAACCTGGGGAGGAAGACAGAGCCTGCCCCCAGAACCTCCACGCCCCACCCGAGGGCTGGAGCACGAGACTAAGCTGTGCTAGCAACTCAGGACTAACTTCCTGGCTCCGCGGTGGCACCTGGCCCACGCCCAGGGATGAGGGACCCTGGCCCACGCCCAGGGATGGGGGACCCCCGCTTGCATTAGGAGAAAGGAGGACTGTGTCACAAGATCAGGAGTGGGGTGAAAGGCAGTGAGGTGAGGCTGGACACTCAGGGCCAAGGCTCGCTCTGCCCGCTGCCGCTGCATGCCGGGGACCACAGGCTCCCAGCTGCCAGGCACGGTGGGGCTGTGACCCAGGCCCCTGCTCGGGGCACACAGGTGAAGGATCACAGCTTCGCAAAGAGCAGACCTGGAAGGAACCCGGGAGAGCTTCTCACTCGGTGAGTCTTCTGATCGTGCTGCCCAGGGCTCTAGTATTTCAAATTGGGCTTTCCACGAGGCCCCCGATGTGGAGTGACACACACACCCGCCCCCAGGATCCAAACGGAGCAGCTCTATTTCTATGCACTTTCTGTTTTTAAATGCTGTTTAACAACAATGATTCTGCTAGGAACAAACAAAAGGTTTCAAAACCCACGACACGGATCCCACCTTCGCTTCGTAAATGAGGAAACGGAGGCCGGGAGAGGACCACGACGTCACAGAGCAGGGGTCCACAGCAGGACTCGGGGAGGGCGACGTGGCCCAGCGTCCACCAGACTCCGTGACCCACTCGTTCCCGTTCTTCACAGAACTGCCCTGAGTCTCCACCGGGCTCGTGACTGCAGCTGGGTGTGACCCTGGGACTGAGCCCTCACCGATGCAATGGCGACCCAAGTAATGCTCGAGTTCTTACACAGGAAATGCTTTCTGTCTGGTAAGCCAGCTCCTCCATCTGAACGAGGGACACATCTTAGGACATTGCCAAGCAGCAACCGAAAAAAGCAAGTCTCTGACCGGTTCGTGAAGGAAAACCACCTCCCACCCTTGGAATATTCGTGAACAGAAATAAACTCGGTTGTCTGAGCCTCTGCACTTTTATGTCTCCTTGCTACAGCCGCTGCATGATTTATTTATTGCTAAATAGCACATTACCCCCCAAACTCAGTGGCTTAAAACAGCAAACACTGATTGGTTGCTTCCTAGTTTCTGGGGGTCAGGGGTTCAGGAGCAGCTTAACTGTGTGGTTCTGTGGCGGGATCTCTCATGAAGCTGGAACCAGGGTTTGCCATCACTTGGGGCTTAACTAAAGCTAGAATACGCATGTCTAAGCTCATTCATGGGGCTGTTAGCAGAGACCTCCTTGTCGCTTCCTGATAGGAGAGAGTCTTTGTCACATGACTCCTGACTTCCCCAGAGCAAGTGACTGGAGAGAGAGAGGGGTCAACCAGGAGAGTACACTGCATTGTATGACCCAGGCTCCAAA
The DNA here is from genome assembly GCA_004026885.1 of Lyroderma lyra. NCBI lineage: Eukaryota > Metazoa > Chordata > Mammalia > Chiroptera > Megadermatidae > Lyroderma > Lyroderma lyra. Next base: position 550,591 of record PVJL010000079.1, on the reverse strand, counting down.
GTCCAGCGCTACCACGTCCACGTCATCCGACGTATCAGAAGAGCCCACGCGTTCAGCCCAGTCTCAAGGGAGTGGCGACGAGGCTGCACCTCTCGAAGGGAGCATCAAAAACTTTGTGGACATGTTTTCCAAACCACCACAGGAGCTTAGCCTGCACCCTAGTGGATACACTGGATGTACTGGCTCCTGGTCCAATGCTGACTCGGAGCCATGACGCTTCATGGTGCATTTGGATGATGAGAATGATAATGATCATTGATTGGGGACTTGTCGTATGCCGAGCATATGCCAAATATTTTTCACACATGTTGCTCCTCTGTGGTAGAATCTACTACTGGCCCTAATTTTCCAAATATGGAAACTGAGGTTTCACATGCTTAATATCATGCCAGGTTCCAGAGGCTTCGCTCTCAGCCTCTGTACTAGTGTTCAGAAAACAGCAAGTTTGGTTGCGATTCTGTCGCAAACACTTCAGAGTTATGCGATTTTAGTAAGACTTAACCTTCTTGGGCTTTCATTTTATCATATGGGAAAGTAATAATACCTGGAGGGTTGTGGTGAGGACTGAATGAAAATGTGTGAAGCACTGAGCACAGGGCTGGGAGCCCCATGGGAGAGTTGAGCAAAGCTGGTTCTCCCCCCTCTGCTTTGTTCTTGAACTTTGGTTCAGCTCCAGCTGAGAGTGTTGCTTTCATTCCAGAAATTGAAAGACGGAGCAGGTCTGTGTAGAATTCCTGGGCAATCAGGTTAGCTCAAACCCTGTGGTTTCCGTGTCCTTCCTGCCTCCCCAGGTACGTAGGAGGAGCGCCTGGGGCTGATTGGGAAAACTCCAGGCATCATTCCAGAACTGACTCAGCCTCTGAAGACAGAAAGGAAGATTGGTCAGCCTCCTCAGTCACATCCATGCCTTTTCCCCCTTATTGAACTTTCCGTGTGGGTTGGGATCCTGGAGAGCCACAGACCAGGATCTGGAGGCATTGCTGGGTAGATCGTGAATCCCTTTGGCCAACAGTTGCATCGATCCCCGCAAAGCATTCTGGTACTGAGATCTCCAGGGTATCTGGACAAAGGAAGACCAGATCTCCTAAGAATACAAGAAGTGAAGGGCCCCATTCGCCCACATACACAACAAACAACCCCGAACCCCTTCAAAGAATTGAGTGTTCCTCTCATCAGAACTGTTCTCTTAAAAAAATGAAAAAGTTTTGGAAGACATTGTGAGAATTTGTTGAATTTTAAAGTAGGACAAGTTTCTTTGCAGTTAGTTATCACTTTTTACAATTGACTGTGGTTAGCATGCTCTTCTATATTTCAAGACTAGAGTTGAAGGCCACGGGAGAGAGGGTGTCTTCATAAAGATAAAATGTTGCGATTATGGTTTCTGGGCCCACGCTCCTCCACGGAATTAGCTCGCTCTCCCCAAAGTGTTTCTCTAGTGATTACACGACGTTAAAATGAAGAGGACTGTGGGCGGTACACGAGTGTGGCAAGGGGAATGAAGAGAATCCCTGACTTCTCACAAGTTTCTCTGGAGGCTGAGTATTACCTGTCCCTCTTTCCATGGAAGATTTAGAGACACAATTCTACTTCAGATTTCTCAAGGGGCTTTGAATATATAACCCATGATCTTCTTTTTTTTTTTTTAAGTCTTTTTTTTTTTTAATTTGCAGGGGGCAGGGGTATGTGGGTAGTTCCCCCGCTGGGAATCGAACCCAGGCCGCGTTGACAGTGCCAGCACCGAAGCCTTAAGCCACTACACCACCAGGGAACTCCGCATGATCTTCTTTACTGTTTCCGTTTCTCCCTCATAAAATAACCAGACGTGGCCTGTGAGGCATCATCCGGTGGGGGCGTGGGGTGCATTATCTCAATTGTATCGACCTGATGCGAGACGGCAACTTGTCTTTGATAGGAAAATGCTGGGACCGGACCAATGTTTTGAAAAATGTCCAAGACCAAAGCCCTTCCTTCAAACTACATGGCCCAGTCTAAGCCACCATCACTGTCTCTTGGCCACAAAGGCCAGGAGGGAAGAGAGAGGGAGACTGCGAAGGTATGCATCGGGTTATCTAAATTAGAGATCCTAAAAGCCTCAGTAGAACTTGCTGAAAGCTTAAAATGTCAGGCTTAAAATGGGAATTGTTACAGAACATTCTGGTGACTGTTCCCAGGGTCCCATGTAGGTGCCACATGAGATATTCACTGTCCAGCTTGACCAGCTCGGTCTCCATGAGAGCCACCATACCATTGTTCCTACTTTCAAGGTAGCGTCCCACTTTAGTGCCTTAGTCTATGGGGGGGAGGAGACACTCCTCTCCTCTCAGTTTTGCCTTCAAAGGCCCCCCCTCTTTCACAGCTGTGCCCTAGAGGCACCTAGCAGGAACTGTTCAGTGCAATCAGGCTCAGTATGACACCTTTCCTCTGAGTCAATGAATAGAAAGAATATTGCACAAGTAACAATGATACATTTTTTAATCCTCTGCACTGGGGAGTTCTCTGATGGTGTAGTGGCTTAAGGCTTTGGCGCTGTCAGCGCTGTCGGCGCTGTGGCCTGGGTTCGATTCCCAGCCAGGGAGCTACCCACATACCAAAAAAAAATAAAAATCGTCTGTACTGTACCTAAAACACAGCATAAGCCATATGGTAGTTTATACATATTGCATGCACATATGAGGGGGAACCCCCCAAAATACACATAATTTATTTATAGAAAAATTGTGCATTTATTTTCACATGTTTAAACTTCAGTCACCTTCAAAGTCCTCTGTTTGATGCACTGCACCTATTGAGATGCTTATTCCATTGTTCAAAACAGTTTTTGAACTCGTTGATTTTGATGCCTTTTAGTGCTTCTGCCATTTTTGTTTTGTTTTGTTTTGTTTCACCTCTTCCACATCTGCAAAACGTTTCCCTCTGAGGACTTTTTAAATCCAGGTAAACAACAACAACAACAAAATTGCTCGGGGGCAAGATCGGGTGAATAGGGAGGGTGGGGCACCTGGTTCGTGCTGTTCTTGGTCGAAAACTGCTGAGCACCCAGCACAGAGTGGGCAGGTGCACTGTCATGTTCCATATTGTTCGAAATCACCCGTCATGAAATGAGCAAACATGTTGAAAGACTTTCCAAAAAACAATCACTGAGCAGCCTCTCACCACAATGCCAACTGGTGCACGGATGCAGACGGGCTCCTGGAAACTTACCCAGTGGGGGAGGCCTGTACTACAAGGCCCCGCCCTCCAGAAGGTAATTCCAGGTTTATTGGGGTCACTCCTCCTGCATTCATTCCAAAAATATTGAACCAGACACTGGAACCACCACAGAAATGGTTCATGCCTTGGAAAATCTCTTTTGGGGAAGGCTCGTGAAGGGATCAAATTCAGGGAATCACATAATGATCTTTATAATCCCATAACATACTCCTTTGTACATAAAATGTATTGAAAGAGATGCAGAGAGGAAATGGTGAGCCATGGAAGAGGTTGAATTTTTAGCTGTTTTTATCGTACAAAACGTGAGGCACAGAAAGAAAAACGGCATTCCAAACGTCAGTCATACCACGTGCAAAATCAGTGAAGAAACAATATACCATGTTCAAGGAACAACCACAGAACCTTCATGGCTGATGAACGTGTGGAAGAGGAGAGGGCATTCGGTGTCAGGAAGACAGGCAAAGGCTGGACGGAAACGATTTGAATGCCACACTCTGCAGAGTTTGACTTTCTCCCATAAACACCAGGGACCAATAAAAGTTATTAAGCAGGAGAAATGCATGACTTGATTTATGTTTTAGAAAGATAATTCTGGGGCTAGCAGAGATGTATTTGAGATTAAAATCAGAGCATTGTTCTTAGCATCACTGCATGAGATTTTGGGGGGACAAGGGATGTTAAATGAACGTTTCTGGGACCCACTCTTTAACTACTGAATCAGAATCTCTGGGATCCAGGCCTGGGAGCCTGCATAGGAAACATCTCTAATATAACAGTGATTCTGTGGGTTCTAAAGTCTAAGACAGAGAGTCAGAGATGCCAGTTAGAAAGCTTTTGCAATTGTTCAATTAGGAGATGAAACGAGTTGGATCTGTACATGATGCCCTTCCAGATTAGCTCATAAAGCAAAACAATTGTTTTAAGACAATTGCATAATTAAGTTCGAAACTATTTGTTGCAGACTGCGATTAGATCTTGGCCACGTCATTTGATACCTTAACATGATGCTTTTACATGACAAAGCACTAATCTGCAAATCTTATTTGAGTTTCACAAATTCCCAAGAGACAGGGAAAATATTTATCACGTTCAACTAACAGGTCAAGTTTAGTCGGAAGGTTAAATTAAGTAATTCTTATTTGTTTGCTTGCTTGTTTACTGTCTGTCTCCTCACAGGAAAGTAGAATCCCAAGAGAGTAGAAACCTTGACATTGACGTGTCGTTGGTACAACAGTGCTTGGCACAAAGTAGACTCGTGGTAAATACATTCTGAAAAAAATGAAAGACAGAGAAACAGACAAAAAGAAAAAAAAAGAAGGAAACACTGCAATGTCAGGTAAAGGCAATCAATCATACTGGGCGGGGAACTAAGAGATTGGATCTATCTTCCAAGTACTATTAATTTAACGGTGCTGGATGCTAACAGGTACTGCCCCCAAGGTATCGCCAATGTCTGTTCCTGGATTTGATCCCATTACCCAGGAGCATGGAGCCCTGAGAAGTCTACATTGTGGACAAAAAAGGGGTGCTGTCATAAATCATAAATTCCTAAATGGGCAGGTCAGGATGGGTAGTCACACTCCAGGCACATAACTTCTTAGTAAAGGGCTTATCCTTGCCTTAAGCAAGCCGTGTCTATTGTTCCTGTGCAGCTAGGCCACACACCTTTACAATGCCTCTTTTCAGACTCCTCCTTCTAAGACACAGTCACCCGCAGGAGGGCACCTAATCTCAACTATCCTGTAACCTAATCCTCGCCTTGCTTTCTGCCACCTTCAGGTAATCCTCCTTCTTTCCCCTCCTGAATTTCAGATGCCTAAAAGAAACTGCGAAAACGGTTATTCTCCAGAGCATTTTAGATCTTGCTTCCCCGCAATCAGTTTTGGCTCAAAGAAACTCTTATACAAATTCTCTATAGGTTTGGACGTTTCTTATGTGGACAACATTAAGCGTAATCTTCAGGCCTTAGTTCCTTAGCAAAATGAGAGGCTGGCCAAAAATGAGACGACCACCAAAGCTTGGATCCCCAGTTCTCACTTTTGTAATGCACCTTATCTACCGCCTTGTTTGTTTCCCCCTTTGGCAGTGAGCACAGGAACGTGCTAGAGGCCACTCAGGACCGAGTCCTTGCCTACCGAGCAGAAATTTAACCACTCCTCAAAACTGGTTTCTCCACAGCCAATGAAATGCTGAACAGTAACAGATCTGGAGTCGGAAAACAATGTGGCACTAATTGTTTAGTTTCCTTCAGGTCCCCGGCGAGGGAAGCCGGTCCCGCCAGCTTGGGCTATCTCGGGCCATCGGACTGCGCGGCGTGCTTCTCTTAGACAAGTTTTCCCAGGACTGTGAAGGTAAGGGGAAGGCGCCATAGGCGCTCGGCACTTGGAAGGGGCGGGGCTGCAAATAGTACCGGGGCCAGGAGGAAGGCTCTCATTGGCCGGGGGTCGGTGACCGGCTGGGGGCGGAGTTTCCCGGGAGCATATAGAAGAGGGGGTGTGTGCCGCCCGTGTCAGTTTCGGAGTGTCCGCCCGCTCCCTGCCGTCCTGTGGGACCTGATTCGAGTCTCCCGCTAAGGCTTTTCCCTCCTCTGCGGCCCGAGATCCTCGGCGGGCTGGTACCCCGCTCCCCTCGCCACCCCGTTCGGTGGCGCCTCACATCTCCGCCCGCTCCGGCGCTCTTCTTGCATTTCCTCGGTGGTGCTTTGATCCGAGGGACTTTTCTGTTTGTTTTCTCTTTGTTACTCTAAAACCGGCCTCGCCGAAGCCCCCCTACTCCGGAGCGAGTTCGACTTCTCGAGAAAGGCGGCTGCCACGACCGCACCGGGCCCTCCTGCGGACCCGCAGCCGGTGCACGCACCCCGCCTGCCTCACCCACCGCCTGCGTTCGTTCGCCGGGGGAAGCCAGCCGCGAGTTCATTGATGCACCCATTCCAGTGGTGTAACGGTGAGTCCCCGGGGCGAGAGGGCGCTGCGTGGCGGGAGGCCAGGACGGGGCGCACGGCCTGCGATCCCACAGCCTCCTTCTCCCTCTCAGCCAAGTTTCTCCCGAGATGGGACGGGCGGGAAGGCGTCCGGTGCCCAACTCTGTTCTGCACGGCGCGGAATTTGAAACAACTAACCCCAAAGAAAGCTATCGAGGTTTAACTCGAGCGCCGGGAAGGGGATCTGAACCCGTGGGGCGGGCGGGGAGCGTGGGAGCCGAGGAGTCCACGGCCTTTGTGTGGCGGCTGCGCTCTTCTACCCCCTTCCCTTGCCTTTGTGCGCTCAAACTCTGTCCTTTGTTGTGGTCGTCTGAGGAGAATTAAATCCGCGCTCGGGCTGGGAGCTCCTAGAGGGAGCTCAAGTTCCCGGCCTGAAACTTTGCAGGCTATTTTAAATATGTATACAGTGCGGGCGGCCGGCGGCGGCTTCTCTGCCTTTGTTGGCGTCGCCCTGGGCTTTGAGCCTCTGGAAAACGCCCGGGTAAAGAGCGCGTCTTGACTGAAAGGATACAGCCGTGCAGACATCGCGGTGCCCTGCTGTCCTGGGGTGCGAGGCTAGCCTGGCGGGAGCCGTGTGCTCCCCGGCCCTAAGGCCCGACTGCGGGGCTAGCTTCCCAGCCTCGAGGGAGCTCACCTCCAAACCCAACCGCCCCTCCCACTCCAGCACCCTCACTCCCCACACCCCGGTGATGTTAAATTCATCTCACCTGAGGCTCTTTTGCGGTTCAGGTGACAACAGGTTGGACCCGGGGCTGATTCCTCACCCACGCTACCGGGAAGGAGGGCCTTTCTGAGCGGGTCACTTAAAAAACGTTGGACACGAACACCCTCCAGTGGCCCCAGGGGCTTGACCACCTCTTTCCAAGGCGTGAACAGTTGGGGTGGGGGTGGGGAGCAGCTAGCCTTATCTCTAAGTGTAGCAGGCTGGTTAGTTAGGAAAAATTCATTCTTGAGAGCAGACTCCTGCCAGATCTTGGATTAATTATGTCGAGAGGCTTTTGTTTAAAGGCAAGGTTTGGACAGCACATGTATGAGCAACCCCCCTCTTGCTAGTAGGATCTAATTTCCTGAAAATGAACCAAGCTGTGTGTGATAGGCAGGCACTGCCGGCGGGAGGGGGGAGTGGGTGAGGAGGGCGGCGCAGCGCTGCATCTGGGAAAAATTCCCGCTGGCTGGGAAGGAGAGCATTTCCCAGACCCGCTGGCCTTTCTGGCCGGCCCTTTTCTTGACGTCATTCCCACTCCCAGCCTGCTCACGGAGAGGAAACCTTCTGATGTCCAGGCTTTCATAGGTTGGCTGAGACAATGGAACAGCGACTCAGGGGAAGAACCCAGGGGCTGTCAATCACACTGGCCTTGATTCTGGCCAGCTGTCCTTCATAGGAGGTTTTTAGACCAGCAGAGGACTTGCTGCTTTATCTTTTCACTTAAAGTGGCTGAAAGATCCTGTTCTTTGATTCCAATGAGGAAGCAATCCCTCTCCTCATCCTGCTGTGAAAAACATGTGGAGACCCTCTTTCCTGGGGTTGGTATTTGGTCCTCACAAGTTTCAGAGGAAAAACTACTTCACTGTCAGCTTTTAACCAATATATATTTTTTCTATTTTTTAAATTGCAATGCAAGCAAATGGACCATCTCTTGGCTATGAAGCTCTTCTCACCCATACCCCTTTATCACCTAAAGTCCTAAACTCACTGACTCAATCCTGGAGCCCCAGGGGAAGCCTCTAGCAGACAAGATAAGGCCCAGTGCCTACAGGGTGCATACACACATGTTGGGACCACTCTGCAGAGTCCCAACACAGGAAACCAAATGAGGTTCTTTGTGACCCCAAACATACTAGGATCCAGCTCATAAAAAGTGCAGGGAGAGCCAGGACAGATTGGGGGTCAGACCCTCCTATAGCATCACTGGTGGCAGATGGGAAGATGTGCCTGGTGGGAGGAAGGCCTCGTGGGCAATGAGGCCACAGTTTCCTGGAGGGGAAGTTCTAAGGTCCTTTCCCAGAATAGATGAGTCCACCATGGTGTCTTCCTGAAAAATTTTCCTTTGGGCCACAGAGAGCAAATACAGTAGACTCTCAGTTAACCGGTGCTCTTCGGGATTGGTAGATGCCGGATACGTGTAAGTATACTCTTCGTTAACCAGAACTCAAGCACCCGGCAAGATCTCAAGAGTTTGGGTTAATAGACAGTCTACTGAATGTGAGTGGAGGGTGGAGAGGTGATGAAAACTTTCTAAACCTTGCTGGAGCCTAGGAGCAAGGGCTTCCTGTCGGGTATAGCAAAATTTAGTAGCTAATTATTTAATTGTTTTCAGCTTAATCGAAAAATCTTTCAGGACAAGAATGACTTTTTGTTTCCCCACCCTGGTGTAGGTCAGTGCATAAATCAGGCCCTCCACAACGCTTGTTGATTGACAGGTAATCCATTAGCTGAGGGCAGTTTCTGGGCAATTTTCCCAAATATCCATCTACTTACTCTGAAGTAGGAGCTTTTGCCAAGGGTACCAGGTTGTTTTGCGAAAACTTGGGAGTTATTTATCTATTAACGAATTACCAAACATTAGGCAAGGCACTGGAGAGTATACCAAAGATGGCTGTTCTCAGACCCAGGATGATAGCAGCACCTCTCCTGTTCTACTGTGGTGCCTCACTTGGGTGAAACCCTTTGTGTCTATCTGCCCTAGATGGCAAAACCATCTAGTAATTCTTCCTTGCCTTTTTATCTTCAGTAGGCATGGTCCTCGTCATATAATCAATGCTTAAGGCATGTTGGAGTTAAGTTGATGCCAGGAACAACTGGGCAGTGTGAAAACAACTACTGAGTCTGCAAGAGCCAGGGCCCAGGCTGTGAGCAAGCACTGTAGACTTCAGAGAAGACACAGGTCCCTGGAATGTCACCAAGACCAGGCTCGGTGGGCTTTAGGAAGGGAGAGGGAGTTTCAGACAGGGAAGGCTGCGTGAGCAAAGGTATGGAGGCAGTGAGCACAAGGCTGTGCACGAACCAGGGAGGTGGACAGAGGACCCAGACAGTGCATGCATGTTTACAAGGACTTGGAGGCAGTCATGCGTTTGGGAAACACATGGCAGAAACTGAGTGGAAGGATGTGACAGACATGTGGGCTAAATTAGAGGGACTAGACATTAATAAGGTGTCTGGAATAGGGACTTGGAATAGAATTGGGCACAAAATTGGGAAGAGTTTTATAGGGAGGGGAGGCTCATAATACGGCTGCTACATTGACCTAGGGCAGTGCTTCCCAACCTTCTTCCACTCGTGTACCCCTTCTAAACCCGTTTCTGCAAATTGTACCCCTTGTTTTTAAAACTGCTGTTTTTAAATACACTTGTTCGGTGCCTCTCTTAATGTAAAATAATGGAAATGAGGTAATATGTTAGGAAAGAAACATTACTACACTAAAAGTACAAACCACTGAATTGATTTTATAATATTTGCAACAGTTAAATGTTAATAATGAAGATCAAGTATTTAAACATTAAATACAAAAAACTACTTGAAAAAAAGTCACGATTAAAGACAACACACTTACTTTTACTCAGTCAATAAACTGATCAGTCTGGTTACAGATGTATTTATATGTTTGGGGACATTCTAGAAACATCGCAGATGGATTGTTCTGAAACTGCATAATGATTGGTAGAAGAGCGGTGTGGGGGAAGGGCCCATAGCCACGCCCTCACCCATCATCATTCGCTCATGGGATCTCATTTTGAAGTCTCCATTAATGGTGATTCAGACTTAACATTTGTTGTCCCATAACTAACATTTTGGGTTTTTTTAACTTGCTTTTTTGCCATTGCTGCTTATTTTTCGTGTACCCCTGGACATGGCTCAGCACGTTCCCCGGAGGGTACACGAACCACCTCTCGAAACCGCTCCTCCAGGGGATGAAGTATGAGGTGTGTGCTGTCAAAGACGACTTCAGTCTTTCAGGCCAGACTTCGGCCGAGTTGTGCTAGCACGGTCATTCTCATGTAGAATTCTGAAGTGTATTCCTGGGTTCTGCCTCTTAACCAGGAACGTTCTTAGAACCCATGTGGAAGGCTTGAGTGCAGAAGTCTTTGGAGCCAGGCTGTGTTAACTGTTGATTGAGTCTTTTAACATTACTTTAGTAGATTCCATGGGCTATCCCAGCAACTCGGCTGGCATTGTCTTTCCTCTTTCCCTGTTCTCTCTGCCACCAGCTTTATGTCAAGTTGCTCTTTTCCAGCTGTAACTTGGCCGCCACCATTCCAGGTGTTTCGAGGAGATGTGACAGAAAAAGAAAACTCTTTCCTTCCAGCAGACGTTTTCTTCATTTCTTTGGCCAGAACCCTTTCACATACTTACCTCACTGTCAAACCCTGGCAGGGGGCAAGGTGACTGTCAGGACTGGTAGACCAATCAGGATTTACCCCTATGTCACGTGAGAAGGGGGTGCCCCTCGTAGCTAGCGAGTGCTTCCCACGCTGAGTGCTAAACACCTTGTAAAAGTGTACGTTCTGATTGACTCCATCTGAGGCGGGTTCGAGGCTGCGTTTCAGCAAGCTCCAGGGGATGTCATTGCTACTCTGGGCTGCAGGGAGGCTCTGAGTAGAACGGGGGATGGTGGCAGTAAAAGCCAGTTCCACATCCCCCATCGTGACCACAGTGTTCCACTTTCTGGAACACTGGTCCAGCCTTGGCATGAACAGTTTCTGTTCTGGTGACACTTACCACTTGGAGCAGGTGACTTCATAATGACAAACGGCCTTTGCAGCTGCACTTGGCAATTTACGAAGCATATTTCTTAACACCACTTTCGGTCCTCTGTATCTTTTCCTGTTTTCATATGACAAAGTGAAGCCTAGAGAGGTAACTTGGTAATAAAGGTCACAGCTAGGGGGAGGCGGCGTTGTAACCCACGTGTTTTCTCACTCCGGGTTCTTCGTTTCGCCTCTGGGCCATAGGAGCTCTACCCGAGGGAAGTAGTTCTGTGTTCTGCTCATTTCCTGAGGCCTTGATCTCCCAGATGGGGATGCTGTTTTAAGTAGTAGGTGTGGTAGCCCATTTCATAGATTGGCGAAATGATTTGCCCACGATCACATAGCTAGTACGAGTCAGGCTGGCATATCACCTTGAGCCCCTGAATCAGAGGTTGAGGAGCCCACAGCCTGCCAGCTCTCTTCTCCCTCCTTGCTGCCATGGTACCATCAGCCCTGGTGGAAAACTTCTGAGTCTAACATTTGTCCTCTCCCGTTCTTTGCAGGGTGTTTCTGCGGCCTGGGACTGGTTAGTACTAACAAGTCCTGCTCAATGCCACCCATCAGTTTCCAAGACCTTCCCCTCAACATCTACATGGTCATCTTCGGCACGGGCATCTTTGTCTTCATGCTCAGCCTCATCTTCTGCTGCTATTTCATCAGGTGGGTGGCTCCCTGGCTGAGCTAGTGTGGGGAGTCCGGCAGGAGAGGGCCAGGGGTATGCTGAGCCCAGTGAGGCCCCCCACAGCAGTCACTAGCCTCCCGTGGAGGCCTCTGCTTTGGGGACAGGGCTTAGCCTGCCCTTCACTGGGCCCCGGAGGCCTGATGTTTCTATTTACATCAGCCTATCAAGCAAATTGTCCCAGAGCATATAAGGTCATCATGGGTTGGGCTGCATCCCGCCTCTTGGCCAGTTATTCCAAGGTTGCCTCGAATTACTTTTTGACCCAGTAACACCATTGGTGGTCCCAGAACTGTATCTCTACTCTCTCTCACACCCTGCAGGTAGCCATGGATAAGTGGGTGTGAGCTACACCAGGGGTACGTACCTCTGCCCTCCTGGGAAATCCTGTTGTCAACTCACCAGATGCTAATATTAGCAAGCTGGTGCCTGGAGAGCTGCTTGTTTATTCTGCCTGCTAAACGCTTAGTTTGGGCAGTTGAACAAAGTCAAAGCGTCACTCTTATAGCACAGGGGTCGGGGAAGGACTGGAGCGTGCAGGGCGAGCCAAGCTCCAGGAGCTGTTTTGTCTCCTGTAGATAAGACGTGGGAGCTGGAGGCTGTTTCCCACCAGAACTTTGGGGCACGACTGGTATTTAGACTGGAAATTAAAGTCGTGTTTCTGACAAGGGCATGCTTGTGGTCGTAATAGTTCTTCATTTAAAAAATCCCTAGGCCTAGAATTTTCCACTCAAGCTGCTATCTTCTCTGCAAAGACTTTTATTTTCCCTCTTGAAGAACTGAGTCTAAAATTTGCATCTAAGTATTAAGTGGGGTGAGGATAGGTTTCTGGTATCTCCCCACTCCTTCCCCTTTCCCCAAGACTGTTTTGTTTCTCAGACTCTTATGTCTTCCTGACCACCAACCACCCCCATCTCCCCATAGCAGGCACTTTACACAATGCCCCAGTGACCGAAGGCGGAGACCTTCCAAACACCAAAGATTTGTGTATGGTGCTGGGAGGGGTCTGTAAAACTCCATTTGGTCCCTACACACGCACACACGCACGCACACACATGCACACACACACATGCACGCACAGAGAGAGAGGGAGAGAGAGAGACTGACTCATATAGAAGCCATAGGAGATGCTGAAATGAAGAAAACCTAAAACTAGAAAATCGCTCTGGGCCAGTAAGTGGGTGACCAGGGTTCATTTCCAAGTTCCGCCACTAACAGGTATGACCTTAGAGTTTTAGCTCTTCTTTACTCAGTGGCACCGGTGTGCCAGACATCGTGGTTATTAGCATTGTGTAAAATCCTTAGTTTGCTTCGTCCTCGGGTGCTAGCCCTTTTCACACATGATGACATTCATGCTCAGGCACTTGAGGACCTGCCCGAGGCCGTGACAGCGGAACACACAGAGATGGACCAGTTTGGTGACAGTTGACTAGAGTCAGATTCTACACATTTAACTTCTGTGATTCTTACTCCTTGAATGGGAAGAAGAGGAGAAGCTGAGGTCTATCAGTGGCCACCCGCTTCCAGCTAGAGGTTGGGGTCCTGCAGGACAGGGGAGCTGGGTGTGGCTGAGCAGTTTTCACTGGGCTGGATGGAACGAACAGAGCCGCAGGAGCACACGATGCCCGGAGCCTTCCCGCCGGGGGCTGCCCGGCAGTGCCCGCCCCACCCTCTGCTGTGGCCTGTCCGAGCCCATGGACCCTGCAGTTTTCACGTTCCAGGGGCTCCAGGGGCTCGCTGGCCTGTGGCAGCCTGGGGATGTCTATATATAGAAAGACACACAAGCACAGAAGCCACTTCCTCTGCCTGCTTCTTGGTTTTCCTTCTCAGCCAAAATAGACCCATGACCCGGGCTTGTGACCTGGTGAGCTCATAGGCCAAGGGCAGCCGCCACTCCCAGCTCCCACTGGCTCCTTCACCGCCCCCCCCCCCCCAGGGGCTGCCCTCTGCCCTCCACAGGATGGGGGGGGGGTGCGTGCAGTGAAGTACGAATAGGCAGGAAAGGAACAATTATTTTCAGGGCCTGGTTGCATTGTTTGTTCAAAAAGGGAAAAGACGCAGCGGGAGAGCCCCCTGGCAGCGGCTAGAGATGGTGTCATTGAAATCAGGGTATTTTTAGTTGCTTTGCTCACCCAGCAGCTGAGAAGGCCACCTGTCCGAAGTCGTTGGCACTGTGTCCCCTGCTGGGATGGCCCTGGGTCTTTGCCTTTTGCTTTGTTTCCTTTGCAATCTTTTTGGCCCCGTTTCATCACCATCTCTGACTTCCTGACCCGTAAGTCCGCATGTAGAATGAAGCCCTTCTCTGTTCTGAGCATCCTGGGCTCTGAGAGTCGGGCTTCTGGTCCCAGGGGAAGAGCATTCAGGGGAGCCAGCGGACAGGAGGGGTGGGGCCTGCGGAATAACAGCTGTGCTGCAGCCGAGGCTCACAGGATGTGTGGGGTCCCCCTTAGTCTCCGAGTTAGAAGCAGGCTGTCACCACTTCCTTATTTACCCCGCACATACCTGGGAACGGTGACCGCAACTCCCACGGAGTTGGGCTGTGAGCACACTGACTGAAAAGCCTCTCTGCCTTCCCCAGCTTAGCTCGGGCTCAGGCAGGTAACAGTGGTCCATGTCAGCTCTGGACGTGTCCTTCCCTGCTCCTCACTTGGAAGTAGGGACAGAGATGTGTGTGTGTGTGTGTGTGTGTGTGTGTGTGTGTGTGTATATAAGTGCAAAGGGAGGGATGGGGCCGTGGGAGCCCTGGTTAGGCCTTTAGCCTAATCCTCCAGTGAGAGAAGAGAAAGGGGGCAGCGATGCACTGTCTCCGCCTCAACCCTGTGGCAGGAGTCACTTGGGCTGGAAGCCGGAGAGGCTCTAGCATGCGTGGCCGCGCCTGGTCCTGGCTTCCTGTCAGGAGCGGAGATGGGCTGGCAGCCTGATCTCGTCCAGGGCACAGCTCTGCCCCACCTGCCGCTCTTCCACCCCCTGAGAGCAGGTTCAGCTTCTGTGCCATGCCTGCGGAGGGTTTTCTCATCCCCCTTGATTGGGGCTTGTGATCTGAGATTCTCTTCCTCTAACTCGGTCAGCAGTCGTTCTGCAGAAGGTCAGCTGTTTCATGCCCTGTAGCTCATGCAGAGCAGCCATAGACAATATGTAAGCTGTGAGCATGGTTGTGTCCCAGTAAAATTTTCTGGACACTGAACTTTGAGTTTCATATAATCATCACATAATATGGAGCATTCTTTTGATTTCTGCTTTCAACCACCTAAGGATAAGAACCGTTTTTAGCTTGTCGGCTCCATAATGCTCAGGGTCAGCTGCAGCTGGCCCTCAGCCCAGAGACTGCCACACCGACTCTAACGGGGTGGATGGTGGGAGCTTCCTTCCAATAACGTAGACCAGCGGTAGACATGATCCGTGGCAGAGGAAGCTCCATAGGGCGCCCACACACGGGAGGCCGGGGAGCTGCCTGCAGCATTCAGAAGGCTTCCTCGCTGGAAAACTAAACTGCAGAAACATACGGAGAAACGTGTAATCGTGGTCCCAGGCGTTGGTCTGCACAGCGCGTTGAGCGTTGTCGGCTTGATGGCTGAGCAGGTGTTCCCCAAGACCAGACCCCGTTGGTGAAACGGGGCACATTTTGTGTGAAGGCGCCTGGGCTCTGTGATCACACTTGGATGCCGATTCGAACTCCGCCGCCAACGAGCTCTGAAGTTTGGGCAAGTGACGCAATCCTTGGCCTTCGCTTTTCCCCTCATCTGTAACAAGGAAAGCATCTCCCTCTAAACTTGCTTGGAATCGGTGGGCACGTATACGGGTCTGTGAGGACCCCACGGGCAGCAAGGCCTCAGTCACGACGATTCTGCTCTTGCCACGAGGAGCAGCTTGCCAGGCTCGGGCTATTGAGACTTCGGCCGCGTGCAGGCCACCAGCCTGCAACAAAAAGAGGGAAACGAAGGGACCGTCTGTGTGCCCGGCACCGTGAGGGAGAGTGTGCTCTGGTTCCAGAATGCTTGGGGTCCGGGCAGGAAACTCCCCAGGGTCAACGGAGACTTTCCTATCCTGCTCCCCTGACTCACTGGAACTATCCCTCTTCAGAATACCTAACTGTGCTCTACACTCCCTAAGCAGTTGTTGATCTACGTGGTTTGGGGGCCTGTAGGAGTTTACCTACCGGAAAATGGCTGGGGGAGTAAATGAACTATTTGGGGTGCTTTGCCAGAGGCTTCCCCAGCCTGTGGGACCTGACAGTACGTTTTGAGGCTGTTGATACTGGCATCCTTACTGCACCCTGAGTGACCTGCATGGGTCCCAACCGTACCCTGTGGCATGGCCTCTATGGGACAAGGCACCCTGTGGGGAGCACCCCCTTCCTGCCCCCAGAACAAGGCCAAGCAGCCAGCCCGCCTCTCCGCTCTGAGTGGCTCTGTGTGTGCGAAGGCAGAGTAACCCCTTTTCTCCCCTTTCTTCTCCCCCAGCAAGCTCCGGAACCAGGCGCAGAGTGAACGATACGGGTACAAGGAGGTAAAATGCCACATCTTTCCCTGCGACTTCCTCCTCTGCCCCTTGTCCTGCTGGCGAACAGGGATGGAGAACAAGTCTGAGGTCACCTGGCCTGGAAGTCCCCTCCAGTCACCCTCTCTGGGATGACTCCCTTCACTGTCCTCAAGTCTGGTTGGCCCAGGCAGGGCTCAGAGCCCGCCCCTTTTCCCAGAGAGGTGGAGGGAGGTGCAGGCTGACACTGCCTGACCTTTGGGTGGTTCCTTCTGACACCACGCCCCCTTTTCTTTCCAGGTGGTGCTTAAAGGTGATGCAAAGAAGTTACAATTATACGGGGTAAGTGTACTGGGACCGCACAGCGGAGGGCCCCAGTGGGTGAAGCAAATGGTACCTTCTCCAGGTTTCAGCCTGGATCCTCTCTGGGACCTTTTTTAGTCCCTGCCTTCATATCTCCTTGGGCCAAATCAGTCAACCATCCCAGCAGGTCATCAATAAATGAAATTCATTATGTCTAGAACTACCACTCGCAGAAAACACGGGGATCACGAAAGGATTTGGATAGGTGGTGACACATGAAGCCTGCTAGGTGAGGAGAATGGTCACACCAGTCCATGCCAGCTTTCAGCTAACTTTTCCCATGTTCAGACCCCATGTCTTGGTTTTCCACTACGAAGGTCCTTTTACCCTAGTGTATATGAAGTCTGACAATTAATTTCATGAACTCATCCTAGAAAAGGTGCTACACACCTCACTGCTGAATATCACTATAGTCATCTTCAAAGTACTCCCCTTGGGAAGCTACTCACCGACGCCAGCACCTAGTCCACCCTTCAGAGCAATTTGGGAACTCCCTTTCTGGAATGGCCAGTTAGAGCTGTCATCGTACCTAAAATCTGACAATTAAGTTCACAAACTTGCCACCATACGCTTATGTTGATAGCACTGTACAGCCAACTCAGTAAAGTGTCATAACCTTGGCAGATTTGGGGTACGATAACAGCTCTGATGCCCATTCCAGAAAGAGTTCCATAACTGCTTTGAAGGCACTGGCATCGGTGCACAGCTTCCCAAGGGGAGTACTTCGAAGGTGACTAGTGATACTCAGCAATGAGGTGTATAGCTCTTTTTCTAGGACGAGTTCACAAAATTCATTGTCAGACCTCGTACACTCTGCTCTGGCAGACTATGGATTTGACTCCTGTATCCATCCTGTGAGTCTCCTCCCCCGCCAGACACACCTATTCCTTGGATTCCCCTCCACACCAACTCTTTAGGGACAGGCCATTTCCTGTTCTTTTCCCACCTATGCTTTTGAGGTCAACTAACTCATTTCCCGGTGCTCCTTCCATAAGCACAGACGTTCCTGCACAGAGTGTGTTTGCTTGTCCGGAGCAGCGAGGATCACAGTGACTATCTAGAAATGGCCATCTTTCGTCCCAGTTTTTGATATCTGTTACGCCTTCTCAGCAAGTTCAGGGGTTTCCTGAGCTCTCCTCTAAAAGACTAATTTAGTTGAGGTTGAGGGGGTTAATATGCAGGGACATAGGCTGGATTCAGAGTCTAACTGACCACATGACCGTACCCTCTCATCCTAACCTCTAGCTCCTGATACGCGTCCCCTTGCCAGTGTACTGGGCTGGAAAGGATTAGAAACCATTTTTCTAGAACAGCACTGCCCAATGGAAACTTCTCTGATTATAGAAATGTTTTAAATCTGCAAGATCAAATGGGGGAGCACTTGAAAAGTGGCTACTGCCACCGAAGGACTAAAATTTGAACTTCACCTTAGTTTGGTTAATGTAAACGGTCCCATGTGGTTAAGGCTACCATACTGTCGATGTGGTTTTACGAAGTATGACGAAATTTTCTCTGGATGATAAGGAAACTGCGCAAGAACTTGTTGGGTTTTTAAATCTTTTTTCATGGGGTTGAGATGTATGTTTGGGGTGGGTGAGTGAGGTCCTTCCCCACCTGCTCTCACACTGCCCCTTTTGGTCCACAGCAGACCTGTGCAGTCTGCCTGGAAGACTTCAAGGGCAAGGACGAGCTAGGTGTGCTCCCGTGCCAACATGCTTTCCATCGGAAGTAAGTGTCCACAGCGGGGACGTGTGTCCAGGGGTCCCTTTTGAAAGAAATAAGCAAGAAACATCTTCTAGAATCTCGGATCTCTACCCCCTCCCACCTGTCCCTTGCCCACGATGCCCTCCATATTGCCTGGACAGCAGACAAGCTGGAGGGGTGAGACGGGGGCAAGGACAGAGAAGGCCTTGTTCTGAGAAGCAGCTGGGCTCTGGAGTGACAGTCAGTCTTCCTTTGCCCACAGGTGTCTGGTGAAGTGGCTAGAAGTCCGCTGTGTCTGCCCCATGTGTAACAAGCCCATCCCGGGTCCCCCAGAGGCCGCGCAGAGCATCGGGGTTCTATTGGATGAGCTCGTGTGAGGGCTGCCCCCACACCGAGGCCCGGAGAAGACCTCTTGCCTCGCGGTGCCTGGTCCCTTTGCACAGCTGCAGTGAACAAGACTGCTGGGGAGTGCAGGGCTGGTCTCCCACCGTCAGGGCGAGACCCGACTTGCCTCGCCTTCCGGCCTCCTGACGTCCTTGTCCCCGCTGCTCAGTACTGACAGCATCGCCCATCAAGACCAATGTCTCCTAGTACTGGACTGTTCATCTGCCTTGTCTCTACTCTGGGGAAAGAAATCCACCCCATCTGGCCAAGAACTTGGAACACCCCCTCCCAAGAGTTCCCCTCGGGAGGACAAGCTGCCCCGGAAGAAGGGATGAGATGGGCTCCGCCCTCCCCTCCCACCCACACCTTCTGCAGGAAGGTGAGAGGGAAGGAAGGACAGACCAAGGACCCTATGCCTCCAGGGGAAGTGAGGGAGGCTCTGTAGGAAATCAGGTGGAGCAGGGACAGAAAAGGGCAAAGTCAATGTTTACATGGGACCTATGGGACCGGGCTGGCTGGCCAGCCTGCTGGTGCAGGATGGAGGGTCCTCCCCTCCCCCGGCCAGGGTCTGAGGTGCTATCCACTCACTGTCTTCCTCAGTTGATCTCAGAGCTTCCTATTCCATGGTGGGGTTTGAATGTCCCTCTAGAAGAAGGGCTTGTTCAACACTCAAATGCATTTCCAGGGGCTTTTTCTAAAGGAGCAGAAGGGGCCTGGGGACGGAGGTGTCTGAAGGTTAAGGAAGCAGCAGATACCTTCTTCCCCATTGTAAATAGTATTTTTATACTTCATCCTCACCATCCTCAGGCTTTATATTTGGGATTCCCCGGATGGAGAGGGTGGGGTTTCCGCTCCTCCCCGGAAGAAGGTATGTATTTAAAGGAAATTAAATTTAATAACAAGTTTCTCTAACCTTTTTTGTCTGTGGTTGTGGCCTGTGTCCGTTGGCAGTTCTCTAACTGCTTCTCACTTCCCACGCTGAAATCACACACACATGCACAAAAGTTCCTCACCCTTAAAAAGACAAACTGGTATTAGTTTGTTACCTGCACAGCACAGGTTAGGATGAATGTCGGTGTACTTTAATACCTGAGTAAGCCAGGCTCATTAATTGGATTTCCAGAATATTTTTAAAGATGCATGCCAAAATGGCGTTCCATTGCCTAAGACATCTACCTGTAATTCAGCTTGTAAGTCAAGCAATCGTGCTCTTAACACAACTAAAAAGGTCTGGGTTGCAACCAAAGAGGCTTGCTCTTTTTCCTTATACTTACCTACAAGCTGACAGTCCCTGACCCCTGACCCATCCTACCCTCCCATGCCACATTTAGAAGTGAGACGTATTTTATGCCCCTGTGTGCACTCAGATCTTGTACCACGTCTTCCAGTGTTGCTCGGTCAGTGTCCCAGGGGAGTGCTAAATCAACAATGTGCAAAATGGATTGAGTGTGCCAGGAACAATCTTCTTGGCCAACATAAGCATGGAGCAGCTGGGCTGGGTCACCCACTGCTTGGTGGGAGAGGGCAGATCATCTCAGGGGGGCAAACCCTGGGTGTACTGTGCAGTAGGAGCATTGTTGAGCAAAGTACAGCACTGTGGTGGGTCAAGACATGCAAGAGATGCCCGTGCACCCAGAGGAGCCAAGCCCATGGGGTATGCGATGCCCCTCCACCCCATGGAGGCTCTCAGCACGGGTAGTGCTCATGTTGGACAGATTCATGCAATGGGGTGCCTGTCTTGATGGGGTCCTTTGCCTGAGGGTGTGCCCGTTTTGTCACCTCTTTCTTCACACTTTCAGAGGTTACTCCTACTCCTAAAAGCCCCATCCCCTGCCTGCTGCTGCTGCCTGCTCTTTTCTTCCATGGAGCCACCACTACTCTAGTGCTGCCAGCTCGCTTTAGTGGGGAATCAAATGCGTTGCCTAAGCGAAACAGCCCTCCCTCAGGCTCCCACTACGGCCTCATGGTGGACGCATTACTGTGACAAGGTGGGGAGACTGGTGGTCTACAGCTCGGCTTCACCCTCTTCAGCGGTGTCCAACCTTTCAGCTTTCCTGGGCCACATGTACACTATACTAATACTAACAATAGCTGATGAGCTTAAAAAAGAAGGTCAGTGCATAATTTTCCTAATGTTTTAAGAAAGTTTACAACTTTGTGTTGGGCTACCTTCAAAGCTGTCCTGGGCCACAGGCAGCCCTGAGACTGGGTTGAACAAGTTTGATCTACATCTCCTCCCTCCCCATCATCCCTTCCCCTCCAGGGGATCTCAGCATTGGGCATATTCTCATTAAAATGTTGGCACTGAAATGTCTGCAGATGTGAATAGCATGGTCCTAAAATCAAAATGACAGTGTACAAATGCCTCGTGTTCCTTTCAGTGCTTCATTCGGTGCAGCTGGGTGGAACGGTACTGCAGAGCACAGAGAAGAGCAAACTGGGTATTTTTGGCAGATCCAATGTGAACTGGTAGCCAATCACAGGTTCAATAGTCACAGGTCCCAAGTTTAGAGTCATTCGTGTGGTCTTGTTTCTCAGGTCAGCGTTCCTTGGACGCCTGTCCCCTGCCTTGGGAATAGGTGTTGGCACACTGTATTTCAGGTGGGCAGGCATGTGGCGCGGAGAGACCCCTAGTTCCGCCGACGGGGCTGCCACGAGGAGACGATGCCTGAGCTGTGTGTTAAGGGAGCGGCCTGGACCAAAGGACTCCACAGTTAACGTCGTTCAGTCGGAAGTGGAGGCCGGGAAGGCAGCCGGGAGAGAGTTTTGTGTGCTGCCGGGAACCTGAGACTTGGTAGAGGGAGAATCCTGACATTTCTTTAGATCAGACTTTTACAAGATCTGGACACCATTTGGGAGCTAAGCCAACGCTTTTCTTCTCTGTGCCCAAAATACTCAGGCCCCTAAATGTACTTAGCGCTATTCCCATTACTGAGGGAGAATTTGCACTCTGAACGTGTATCAACGGGCGGGGTGGTGGGGAACTGAAGCGGGAAAAGTGGTGTGATAATCACATGGACCGGGATTCCAATCATCTATGGGAGCCTACAGTATTTGATCCATCTAAAGATAACAAGCACTTACCCACCAAGTGGGTAATTTGCTTTCCTTTTTGCATCTACCACTCTGAGTCTGGCATTAGGAAAAGTGTTGAGACAAGCAAATAAATGGCTTACTCCTAAGACCACAGGTAATAAGCACCAGAGCTGAGGCACAAACCCAGACCGGATGGCTCGGAGTTCAGTGCCGGCCTTGCTGACGCACTATAGCTCTGGGGGCCGGTTGCTCTCGGTGCAGAGACTCCAAGTCGCAGAGGCTGCTCGCTCCTTTTTGGATGCAGTCAGGGAAGACAAAACCCCAGAGGGCTGTCAGATGATCTGTGTGCCTGCCATTATCTAGGACCACAGATTTTTTTTTTTTAACTCCACAACAATTTACTTTTAAATAAACTTCATGCGGATCCACCAATTACCAAATGGGTAACTGAAGCAGAGTGAGAAATGCAAATAATGTGCAAATCGCCGACTTGGTAGATTGCCTTGAAGAAGTGTGCCCTTCCGTTCCCTCCTCCCTCCCATCAGTTTTTCCACTCCAAGTCGAAGTCACCCATTCCTCACTGGGGCTTTTCCCATTCTCGAGGGCCTGCTTTACCTCTGTAGTCTTCCCCTGATCTACCCCTCAGACTAACCCAACCTCCGCCCTCCATTCTACCACCCTCTTCTGTCCAGGTGCCATAATAACTTGGACGCCCTTGACCACATTGCTCACAGGGGAATCTTCTGTTAAAACCATATGCACAAATTCAGAGCAACAGATGTCATCAAATTGGAGGCGAGGACAAATTGACCGGTCGTGCAGGCTTTTACAACAAATGCCATTCGTGGGGGAAGAAATCCAGCTGTTTACCATGCTCCTGGGCTCTGACTGACCCTCTATCTTACAAACACCATGCCTACTTAATTCCTTTGACAAACCAGCATACTAGACAGACAGGGAGGACACGATCTTTGTGCCTTGGCGTGCCTTCTGAGTCTGTCCCTCGGCGACAGTCTCACCCACACACGAGGGCGTGTGTTCTATAGGTGACGGAGAGACTCAGCACCGGAGGCACGAGAAGCTGTCTCTGACGGCTCCTGGGCACTCTGCTCGTCTCCGTCTTCTCTCCACGGGTGCTGTGCATCAGCACCTCATTCTTACTGACCTTTGCTCCTCCCGTTCCTTTTGAATCCCTCTTCCTTTCTTTCCCCTTCTTTGCTTCATCCCAGCCTCCTCCCTGATATTACTGAGAGTACCAAAGCCATTGCAGAACCCTCCTAATGGGCCCTGATTGTCATCGATAGTTCAAGACATACGCCATTTACTGAGGATACCCAAACGGTGGAGTGAGCTCCCTTGGGGACCAGTCCTGAGTTTCTAGATGTTTAATATTATGTATGGTAATTAGGTCTCAATAAGGTGGGCCATGTCCTCGGAAACAGGAATAGAATACATGGTGCCCGGTACATTAAGGACATGGTGGAGTGTGAACGAGTCCTTGATCTGGAAGCACAGTGGAGGTCAAGTTGTGCAGAGTCAAAAAATATCCAAACCAATCCAGACCACAACAGCATGACTGTACCCAACCAGGCCGTCATCCTCTGCTTTGTTCGGGCATGGACCAAATACCTACTGGATTATTTTACTCAGATTTTATGTCTGCAGAGAGGCTATAAAAAGCCCCATGAGAAAAAAAACCAAATGAGTATTTTTAAATCTGGGTAGACAGACCAAGGGACAAACAACTTCGTGGTGGCCTTCAATGTTATGTCGTAAGCCTGAATCTCCACTACAAACTCAGACATCCCAGAATGTATTGTTTTCTTCCCTTTCAATTGTCTTTGACCCCAAGCCACCATCTTTCTCCCCACCTGCAGTGCTCCGTTTCCTCCCAGAATTCTTTGTATACATTAGAGTCTTCCACAGATCACCCCTCTCCCCTCCTCCCACTGTACACGCTGTTTAAAGCACTCTGTTCCATGGGCCCCCAAGGACTCTGCATCTATCATCCTGCCCAGTTTGGGAGTGTGAGAAGCTTGCTGAGGTGTCAAAGGCCCAGCTTGTCCAGGGCCCACTTAGCTGCTGCCTCTGACACCATCTCGGAATGCTACTTGGGAACAAAGGTGCCAGTCCCCACTAACATTGGGACTTGCACCTCTATTCTTTTCAGGTTGGAGCGGTGTAGAGGGAACCACCTATATTCTACAATGAACGTTTTGCTCTGTTTATTTTATCCTGTGTCTATCCATCCAGCTTCAATCCATGTATTTTTCAATGCGTGTCCAAGGAAGCCTCAGATACCAGCACACAGCTTGTATGAAATTTTACAGCTCACGACTGCTTTTGCAAGTGAACTGAGAAGCAGCAGAAATTTGCCTTGAATGTGAAGAAGATAAGCATTTTCTGACAAACTGTTGATACATTTTGAAGAGTAGCTCTGACTTCAGGGTGGTTTTAGATATATTAACTCAGATGTGAAATCGTTTTATATTTAAAAGGTGGTAATGGTGGCAAAGGGTTCTTTCCTGTGTCCATTTTGAACTTTTTCTACATTCTAAATTTAGTGAGCAAAAATAATCTTTTAAGAACCACTTAAGGTTCCCTGGTGGTGTAGTGGCTGGGCTTCGGTGCTCTCAACGCTGTGGCCTGGGTTCGACTCCCAGCCAGGGAACCACCAAAAAAAAAAAAAAAAAAAAAAAAAAAGATTTGAGAGAGAGGGAAAAAAAAAGAACCACTTAAAGCAGCCTTTTTCCAAGGAAAAATGCCTACCGAAGAAAATCTGCATTTCTTTGTCATTAGAATGCAATGTCTGCAACTAAGTATTCAGCAAACAAGAAAATTGTCCCTTTATCACAGGTTGAGGACACAGCGAAGACAGTTGTTGAGAAACAGGCCCCCCCCGCTCTCCGTGTGCCGGCAATGTGCACGTTGGATCGTATAATTGCCTTAAATGTGCCAGGCAGATTTCATTATTTAAAACAATTCTAGGTTGAGTCATTTTATGACTTAAAAAAGTGTTTAAAATGAGGTCTAAAGACTTTTTCACTTTATAGACTTTGAAACGCTAAAATAGCATTAATATAAAAATCAGTCTTTCTTAACGTGAGATGTATCTACAGAACACAACAGAAGTAATTTCTCTGGAGTCTCGATCACAGAGAGCAACGCAGGATGAAGAGCTGGCCGTTCTGAATGGTGATTTTTGTTCACAGTTACCAGTTTTAAACAGAGAAAAGGCGCAGTATTGAGAAAAGGCCACCGGCAAGAGTCAGAAATGAACCGTGGCTGGGTTTAGGACATCGTGGGCCCCTTCCCTTCCGCTGCTCGTGCGGTGGCTAATTTGTACAGCGGAATAAACAACACGGGTACAGGGATCCTGGCTGTGCCTCTGCTGAGCCGTGACACCCTGGCCTCGTTCCTCAGTCTAAGCCTCACTTCCCGCCTCTGTAAAATGGGGATAATAGCGACTGCCTCAGCGTGTGGTTAGACAGAGCACAGAAAAGATACACTATTTTTGTTTCCAAAGTCATAGGGGTTCAGTCCCCCTGCCTCCCCCACCCCCAGAAATAATGTGACTACATGAAACATCTATAAGAAACACACATCGGAAGGACTGTGTATTTTCCCTAATCGGCCTAATGAACACGGTGTCCTTTATTGAACATACATTGTCACCGGTGCTGCACTCAGGATTGGCTTTGCTCTACTTCACTGGGCATAGCTGCTGTCCATTGAATATGCCATTTGTACAGACGTCTGGTATGACATCATATTTATTCAACAGCCAATGTGTATGCATTGAGTGCCTGCTATGTGCCGGCCACTGTGCCAGTGAACGAAAACCTGACGGTCCCTCCTCCCAAGATGTTTATGGTCCAATGGGGGTGGGGGGTGCTGAGCAACTGTAACACACACACACACACACACACACACACACACGCTGCCAGCCAGGAGGAAGTATGCGGGGCAGGGGCTAGAGGCAAGGAAGGCCTTTCTGAGCCAGAGGCCTTTTAGCTGAGACCAGAAGGGCAGGGGCTGGGGAAAGACCCGGTAGAAGAGTGTAAGTGAGACCTCTGAGGTGAAACCCAGCTTGGATTTTAGGACAAAACATGCAGCGTGGCTAGAGCTTAGTGAGAGGGGGCAGACGAGGACGAAAGGAGGCCGGAGGCCGCAGTGAGGGGCCGTCGGCCGCGGGGTGTAAGCAGAGGAGGGAGGTCGGGTGAGCCCCGTCTTCCACGGCAAGGGGACGGCGGGCGAGCATGGAAGCAGAGGGCACCTGGAAAGCCGCTGGGCTCGTTCAGGTGAAGCGGACTGGGACCGAGAGGGTGGAGTGGCGGCAAGGGCACAACTGAGGTGTTGGAGATACGTGTTTGGGCAGAAAACCGACTTGCCGATCAGTTGCAGGTGGGGGAGAAGGGAACAGCAAGGGTGACAGCCAGGCTCTTGGCTAAACGGCCTGGGTGATGGAGCACAATAAGAATGGTTATTCGACAAGAATGAAATTAGAGAAAGAAAAGCCTTAGAAGCTTCTGGGAGGTTCAACTTTCAGTTCCCAGATATTACATTTACTCATCAGACGTCCCAAAAAGGGACACTGAGGAGGAGTGTGATTGTGCAATTCTGAGGCTCAGGGACGGGCCCAGCGTGAGGGCTGGACATGCAGCTGGTACGGAAGGATGAGGTCGCCTCCGGACAGAAGCCTGCCCCAGCCGAGGGGTCCATGACAAGTCCCGAGGAAGGACAACTGCTCAAGACCAGGAGAGAGCCGGGCACGTGGCAGAGGTGGGGCAGCGGCAGAGGCGCCAGGAAACCGCAGGGATGGGGTCTCCACAAGCACGAGGGGGTTTTACGGAGACAGAGGAAGGGCCAGGTGTCCTCAGAGCAGCTGGCGGGCACGACAGCATCCGTGGGACCTGGCAGCGGCGGGGCTACGGGTGGCCTGGACCCCGACAGCCGTGCTGACGGGAGGGGTGGAGAAGCCTGGTGAGCTGAAAAGTGAATGAAGAGGAAGGAAGGAAGGAGCCATTCCTACAAAGATCGAAAAACCCAAGTGAACCTAACCACCACAGTGAGTCGGTCGCGTAGTTCTGAAGAAATAAACATTTTTTTCAAGTGACCTGAAAAATACTATGATTGGATATCCTAAAGACAAAAAAGAGCAACAAAGAACTACTAAATTGTGTTCGGTAACCTTATGTGTAGTAATAATATTGTTGCCATTTTAATCCCTTTATGTGTATATGCAGGATAAGGCAAATAACTAATTATATAACATTACTAGGAAACAAGATTTTCAGGGAAAAAGAAGAGGTATGTGTCCTATTTAAAGAGTAGGAGCCCGGAATCTTGCATTTGAATCGTAAGTATCAATAAGATTGATTTTCTGTTGCTAAAGAACGTATTTCCTAGATGTGTCTGCTGAGCCGGGAAGCTTAAAATTCGCTGAAAGCTCAGGGCCTACGGCATCCCCCTGTTCGGATTGTAGCTTGTAAAGAGCACTTCCCCTTAGAAGGAAGCTTTGGAAAAAGGTGCTTTGGAAAAAGAAGGGCTCTTTGGAAAACGGCTGGTTCAATCCCGCCATTCGAGAAAGGGAGGAGAAATCCAAGCCTACTGTGTTGTGTCAGAAAGCCAAAAGGAAGACTCCCGTCAGGCTGGGCATATGTGGGGACAATCTCCGTCCCTTCTGTTCAATGTTGCTGTAACCCTAAAACTGCTCTAAAAAATAAAGTGCATTTTGAAAATAATTTGTTTTGGACTCCCTCTAGCAAAAGATAGGACAATTTGAGCATGAAAAGAATAATGACAATAAAATAAAGTTCATCAAATGTATAAAATTCCTTGAGATCTAAAAACAACAAAGTATCAAGTATTCATTGGCGGCTGTGAGGGCACTGTACTCATGATTGTAAAAATTCATGAATAGAGAGGAGGAATCAGGCATTCATCCTGCTTTTTCTGTGCAAACTGAACTTCAGGTTGTTCAAATAACTAGTTGTTGATGGTAAGTTTTATTGAAAGTTGAGTTACAGGTTAAAAATGCAAAGGGAAAGACTGTTATAACCCTTAATGAACTACTAGAATTAAGCAATGGTCACCTATTGCTGCTAAAACCATCAGAGGAAAATCTAATGCGTAACTTCATATCAAATAGATCTCTTATCATCAACAAAAGTGGGACATCACATGCCTCCAGTGACACAATCAGATGTACACCCCCCAAAAAAGATGGGTCCTAAATTTTATCCTGCCTCTAGATCTAACTAGTTATTTATAGGAAATGGGGGAGAGAGAGAGAAACAAATTAAATTATATCAAAAAGCAGCAATCTGCTCAATCCAGACTTTCAGTCCCTTGACAGGACAAATGGTCTTGTTTCTTCAATGGCATCTTTAAAAAGGATGGTGGGGGGCGGGGGCGATTTCAAAGTTTTAAAAACTTACGAGATGTGGCCAGGTACAAACTTTCCATAAAAAAAAAATTCGGAGTGAAAGACAGGTAGGAACCTGGGGACACGCGTGGGTCTGCTGCAGGACACTTTGCAGAGCAGGGCAGTGGCTGAACAGCAACATGGCATCAGAAACGACATGCGAATGATGGAACGGAGCAAGCATTTTGGTGGGAATGGCCGAGTAGAGAGCATGGAAGGGCAGTGCCGTTGGCAGGATGCACCCCTGTGGAAGGGACAGCTGTTGGGTGACAAGTCCTTAGATCTCCTACCACCGTTCTGAAAAATACCTGTAGAAGTATTAAACGGACGGCACCGACGCGGAAAGGAAACTCCGCGCACCGAGCATTTGAGGACGGGGAAAGGCGTATTGGAGGTCTGCTGGACTGGCGCCACGGCGAAAGCCGGTCACTTAGTCCCATTTTCCACATGGCTGCCACTGGTTTTATTTTGATAGATATTCCATGTTTATAATAGATATATATTTTTTGTTTATGGCTCTCTTTACGCTGTTGCTAAGGATTTCGCCTCATGGAGAGCCCTTTGCTGTTTGTTCTACACATTTTATAAACACGGGAACCTTCAAAAACATCCATCCGCTCTTCAGCCCGAGCCAGTCTTCATCATCCATGTTAAAAAGGTGGTCGCCTCGGATGCAGAAGAATATTGGGGACGCCTCAGCCTCCACAGGCCGTAAGGGGGGTGTAACTCCTGTGCTACCATTCCTCCATCGGGCCCGTGCTCGGGAACGGAGAGCCGCTGCGTGCCGGCGTCTCCCAGGGTGTTTCCGACTCCGTTCATGAACCGCGTTCGGCCCACGCGGGCGTTGAAGACGTAGTGGGCGGAGTGCGCCGCCGTCCCCGCCCCGGCCGTGCCTCCTGACGGGACGCGCGGCGCCCCCTTTTCTCCTTTACTTCGTCTCACTTCTGTGGCGCCTCACGAAGCTTTCAGCCCACGTCGTTAGTTACTGAGGTGGTCTTTGGGAAGCCGAGAGGCGAAGCTGAATGTCCACTCACAACATCTCCGGAGTTTACTGCATTCTTCCGTGAGTCCTTCGAGGAGCTGTTTGACCGTGTAACCTCTTTGTACACAGGCACACTCAGACGGAACCCCACGTAAGCAAATTCAGCCGTCACCGACGAGCTTCGTGAAACGCTGCGGTCATTCCTTCCCTCTTTCCATCCTCGTTCCTTGGCTTGGTCCCTCCATCCTCCTCCTCCCTTTCCCCTTTGCCCCGCCTCGGCGCCCAAGGTCTTGCGTGCTGAGAATCGGGGCCGCGCCGCTGCCTGTTTTCTCTTCTCTGGAGGGGCCTGACGCCTGCGCGGGTTGTGTCCGCGCGGACAGGCGCTCACACTCCGCGGCTCCGGCTGTGAAGGGGCCGCAGCCTCCCTGCATCCGGCAGTCGGCACTGAACCACACCCCGTGCACGACCGTCCCGGGCCTCGGGGCTAGCTCCTCGTCACCCTTTCAATAAACGGCCGGAGAGTTCCCGCGTGGGTGTGCCGTCGATGGGTCTTCGCTGTGTTTTCGGGTTTGTGCCCTCAGTACAGGGACGCAACCTGTACTGAGGAACCCACTTGTTTATCTTTGTGGCCTCGAACCCTTGTTCTTACCTATGGTTATTCGTATGTGACCAAGTCTCAGTGGTACAACAGCCACTTAAATTCATTTATTCTTTTAAGAGATGTCTGATTGCCTTCCACAAACCGGAGGAGGAACAAGCCAAGGACAGGAAGGTGACTGTGGATAGCGCGGCTCCTCCCCGAATGCAAGCTGTGTGGCCTGGACGAGGGGACAGTGCAGTGCAAAGCCCAAGCCAGTGGATGGCACCATTAATTCTCCTAAAGACCGTGGGCTCCCCTGGGTCACTGGCTGGGCCTCCGTGTTGGGGGGGTGGGGGAGTGGGGGTAGGGGGGTGGGGCGGTCACCAGTACACAGGGAGAGTGACAGTCTGGGCTTCCCCTGAATGAGAGCGGAAGGCAGAGCTGTGCAGGGCACAGGCTTGGGGAGCAAATGGACCTACGTTAAGCGCTGCGAGATCTCGGGCAAGTTACTCACGTCTTCGAGCTTCAAGTTGCCTCATCTGCACTATGGAGATAACGATGCCAGCCTGCAAGGGTGGCCACGAGCGGGCAGCGCACGGAAGGCCCTGAGCAGAGGGCCTGGCACTCGTTCACAGTCACGATTGTCTCTCAGATGCCGTCAGTGTAACTCTCTCCCAAAACGACTGTCACCGCATCCTCCAGCAGAGGAAAACCCGCCGAAAGCAGGAATGCATCCACTTCATCTTTGCATCTTCATACATCCTACCAACTGTCTAAAGGTCTTTTGCTCAGTTAGACCAGCACTGAATGAAAAGAACATCAACAACAACTTGTTGTTATGGAAATTTTGGGCTTACACTGAAATAGAGTCATATAAAGGACACCCGTGATCCTCTACCTAGATTCAACACTGTCAACATGTTGATACTCTTTCCTCATCCATTTCTCAATCACTCTCTTCCCACCACTTCTCCCATGAAGTAACTGAAAGTGAAACCCAGGTACCATGTCAATTATTAATATACTCATGTGTATTCCCAGCAACAATTCTCAAAGCGTGAGCCGGAAACCCCTGAGGCCCTATCAGGAGGTTGGCCAGGTCAAAACTAGTTTTACAACAATATTGATACATTGGTTGTCTTTTTCACTCCTATGCTCTTACAAACGTCTGTGGAGTTTTCCAATATAGACTGAATGCTACTGCAGACACGAGAATCCTGCTGTCTCCTACTAAACCAGAACTGAAAGAGAAATGCCAATTTTTACACATCTGTTTACAAAAATGTATAACACAATGCCACACTTCTCTATTTTTTGTCTTGGAACATATAATTATTTTTTATAAAAATAGCAACATGTTTATGGTTGCTATTTTTAAAAGAGTTAGAATTGAATGGGTGTTTTAAAAGTTTGTCAGTTTTAATTTCTAATACAGGAAAAATCCATCCAAATATCTATGTATCTCACATAAAGCAAATCTCTTTGGGGTCCTCAATGCCTTCTTAAACTAGCCTGTAAATTGAGATTTCTATTCATATACCATAAGGACTCACCATGTTATAGTATATAATTCAATAGGTGTTAGTATTATTTACAAGGTTGCTCAACCATCACTACCAGCTAATACCAGAACGTACTTTCATATCACTCCTTAGCTGTCACTCCCAATTCTCCTGTCCCCCATCCCCTGACAACCACTAATCTACTTTCTGACTCTACTGATTTGTCTATAATGGACATTTATCATTTGTATCTGGCTTTTCATTTAGCAGAATGTCGTTGGAGTTCACCTATATTATAGCACATATCAGAACCTCACCCCTTTTTATAGATGAGTAATAGTCCACTGCACCTACACACCACATTTTGTTCTTCCATTCACCAGTTGACAGAAAGATTTGGGCTGTTATGAATAATGCTGCTACGAAAATTTGTGTCTAAGTTTTTGTATGAATACATATTTTTAGTTCTCTTGGCTGCATCTCTAGGAATAGAATTACTGGGTCATATGTTTAATTCTGAGTTACTCTATGTTTAACTTTTAGAGAAACTAGCAAACTGTTTTCCACAGCAGCTAGACCACTTGAGAGTTGTTTTTCTAACAAATAGCTTTAATACAAACCTTAAAAAAAAACATGCTCAGAAATACAGAGAACAGATTGGTGGTTGCCAGAGGCAGAAGGTGGAGGGCAGGCAAAATGGGTAGTCAAAAGGTACAAATTTCTAGTACATAAAATAAATTTGTCCTGGGGATATAATGTACAGTATGGTAAATATAACAAATAACACTGTATTGTATCTTTGAAAGTTGCTAAGGGAGTAAATCTTAAAAAAAAATTTTTTGTAACTGTGTAATGATGGATATTAACTGGTCTTACTGTAGTGGTTATTACCCAATACACAAGGGCTGTCTGGAAAAGCAATCCAGCCATAAATGCCTCTATGTTTCATGTTACATGGCTGTGTACTTTCTGGACAGCCCTCGTATACATCTGTTGTTTTATTATGTTGTACACTTGAAACTAGTATAACGTAAAGAGAAACTCCATAAATATAACATCATCAAATTAACAATAATTTTACAGATTTGTATAATACCAGGGTAATCAAGATTGCCTGGGGGAGTTCCCTGATGGTGTAGTGGCTTAAGGCTTCGGCTTGGCACTGCGGTCTGGGTTCGATTCCCGGTCAGGGTTCAATTCCTGGTCAGGGTTCGATTCCCGGTCAGGGTTCGATTCCCAGTCAGGGAGCTACCCACATACCAAAAAGCTAAAAAAAAAAAAAAAGATTGCCTGGGACAGACCCAATTTATATCGCTGTACCAGCGCAACCATTAATAGTGTCTCCTTTAACTCTTAACATGCCCTGTTAAGATGACAAATTATATAAACACTTTAATTATGAATCTATGTTCAGATTTCCCTAATTTTCTTAAATACATCTTTTTATAATTTATTGAATATGAGATCCAACATTGCATTCAATTGAGGTTCTTTAAAAAATTTTAAACTATATCACTTCTTCCTCTACTTTATTTCTTTCATGTTATTTATTGAAGAAACTTGGCAATTTGTGGAATTTCCTTAGCTTGGTTGATTATGCTGTTCTGGTATCTTTTACTCTGTTTGTCTTCCATATTTCTTCCTATCTGGTAATTAGATTTGGACGTTTAGAGTCAGTTTTCATGCAAAAACACTTCATAGATGCTGTGTATTTCCTATTGCATTGCATCAGGAGGCACATGGTATCTGGTTGTTTCACTTTTAGTGATGTTGATAAATCAGTGGTTCAGCTTCTATTAACTCAATCCAGGCATCAATATTGCCCATCAACATTCTACCTCATACTTTTAATAGACATGGATAATTATTGCCTACTCTCAGTGCTTCATTAGGAATTGTGAATACTGACTTTCTGATTCTTCTAGTTCTGTTGAATTTGTTACCCTTACAAACTAGCTGGGTACCCTGACATACATTGCCGAATAAATGCCTGATCATTTCCTCATATTTACCAATTTTCAAATAAAGAGTTGGTTCCTTAGATAATCAAAGGGTGAATGATGAGGGATTTTTTTTTTTTAGTATTACTATAAATTCATGGATTTGTATATATCTGATATGTTCCAACCCATTATAATTATTCTTTTTAAGCCCAAATTGTTCAGTTTTTTGCCAAAAGGTGCCCCTTCATCTTTGCTCTTGACATAACCTTAGTAGTATTTGATAGCTACCTTGCTTTCTGGCATAATAAAATGCCACAGGATCATGTGACACAACCCTGGCCCCAGTTCTGAAGTCAGTCTTGTCTTAAAGGAGTCTGGGTTCCTCCTAGTGGGTAACGGCATTTGGATTATGAATTTGAACACTAGGGTTGCTCATAGTCATTGGATTGTCATTGTTTCTCGGCCTTTTCAGCGAACACACCTTGGATATACGTAGTTTGTGGAAAGATAAAAATTCGTCATGAGTTCATACTACCATTGCCAATTCATATTTTCGATGACAGAATTTATACCTAACTTATTGACTTGATACTCGAATGTCTTTTAGCTTGCACTGAAGACCTTGGTTTCTATACTTATTTGCTAATTTATATGTGCGAACTATACATAACACATGCAGTAGCATCTAAATAACAATACTAGTATTATTGCTAACAAATATTATTACTAAATGCAGTTTGATTTCTTCACCATTCTTTTTTGTCCTTAGGATATGTCACTAAGGATATATAGTCAAAATAGTGAGTTTTAAAGTCAACTTCTTATTGTTCCACGTGGTGATGCTTATAACTTGATATACGAAGGCTGTCTGGAAAAGATCCAGCCATAAATACCTCTATTTTTCATAAAACATGGCTGGATACTTTCTAGAAGCCCTCATATACTTGAAATAATGGCTTTTAAAGGAAATGTTTTGTTTTGTTTTTCAAAAAATTATGTAAAACATTTACGATTCCAAAATCAAACTGTAAAACACAGTATAAGATGTCTAGCTTCCATCCCCATTTCTTTCACCCTGTTCTTATGTGTAACCATTTTTATTAGTTTGTAATTTATACTTCCATTGCTGCTGCTTTAAAATGTAAGTAAATGCACCCATCTTTCTTAGAAGAAAGGCAACATATATTACACATGGGCTCAGCCTTGCTTTTTTCACTTAAGAGTTCGAGAGCTCCATGCCTTTCCACAGACACGGTCTTCACTCCTTTGTGCGGCTGCACAGGCCTGTATTGTATGGCTGTACTGGTTTATTCAGCCAGTCCTCTGTGGATGGACATGTGGGTTCAACAAACATTTACTGAATGACTAAATTGTACCAGGCACTGAGGATAAGAACCTTGTCTCTGGCCTCAAGACACTCAGAGTACAGAGGGGGAGGCCTCTGCAATACAAGTACTTTCCTCATAAAGCACTGAGATCTAGTATCCACTTAGTACAAGAGGCCCGTGGAACAGGGAAAGGCAGCACAGGACGGATATAATAACTCTCTGTGGATTGGCATCTTGCTCCCACTCAGACCTCAGTATGGGAGAATCCCCTTGGGAGAAGATGTTTTTTTATTAATGTTTGAAATTGCTTAGAAAATCAGGAGTGCCACCAATTGGTCAGAGAAGGCTACGCCAAATGAAGGAGGCAGAAAGGAAGGGTCTTAACCACAAAATTCTCCTGAGAAGTGGGAATGTATATTAATACAGGAGCTGTGGTTTAACAACGCCTCGAATTTACCACTGATCAGAGTTTGCTGTAAGCAGTTTACATATAGTTAACCTCCTTTATTTCGCACAGGAAGCTTAAAAAGTAGGGACTACTATTAGTCACATTTTACCGTTAAAGATAGCGTTGCGCAGAGAGAAGTTACTGAACGTTGCCCAGGGTCACGCGGAGAGTGAGGAAGGGAGGGAGCGAGGAAGAAATCGCAGATAGACTACTTGGAAGCAGTTGCCCTCTCTTCAAAGCGGGACTACAATACAATAGTTAAGTCTCCAGTCACCATAGCTACTGCCTGGAGAGGAGAACCTTGATACCTCCCCGCCACCACACAGGGCTTTCTCCGGACTCTTAGAGGTTCAGAGACCAGAGGAATCCTAATAAAGCCTGGAGGCGACTTGCCGGACGCCCGGTGGAGGCTATGCCGACCCGCCCGGCAGCGCAGGTCTCAGCAGCTACTGCCAGGAGCGGGGCTTCCTCCCCACGTCCCGGTGGTCTCTCTCGGAGAAGCTGCCCAGCAGGCTCTCCGACCTCCCCGGAGTCCGACGCCCTCCTGTCTGTGCTGCGGCCCACTCCTGGGCACAAATGGAGTTTGCTTCCCAGGACTCCCACGACCCGATGGAAGCGCAAGTCACCAATGACCTCCCAAGGATGGCTACGTGCTGTGGCTGGCCCCTGGAGGGACACATTGCCACGCTCAGGGAACCGTCGGCGAGAGGAACAAGCAATGCCGGCGTAGTGTGAAACGAGCTAGGGCAAAAGGGTTGTCACACAGAGCCGTGACTACCCACCCCACTTAAAACCGACCTAAAAACCTGCAGAGCGTAGCTTGCGCTTCGCGGGCTAAAGGGGCCGCCTGCCGCCCAGGCCTCGCACCGCCCCCGGCGCCCACTCCCGCGGGATGGCCAGAATCAGATTTCCCAGTCCCGACTACAACGCCCCAGCGCGGGCGTTTCCATTTCCTGCGTCAATACTGTTAGTTTTTCACAAGTTCACGCGCAAAAGCAAACGTCACAGTCGTAACTCGCACCCACGCACAAAGTTAACACTCGAGAGAAAGTACAAATAACGTAAAAAGTCAAAAAGTCTTCTCAGTCGTTCCAACGTTATAAGGATCCTTCAAGTTCACGTCAGACGGGTAATGTGCCGACGTCGTAACAAGGTTTGTGGGTGGCACATCTCACACAAGCGCGTGAACACCCAATCATCACGCTCATGAACTACAAAAGGATCGTAGTAAGGTTCTAGTTAAGGGCACTCGAGTACGGTGCACTCCCTCTGAAGAAAGGGTGACAAATATAGTCCACATGTATTCAGTTTTGACATAAATATACTGTATATTTTAAAAGTATCACCAATATTCCGTGACGTTTCTCTTGTTTCTACCTTAGTAAGTGAAAACAGAAACAAAATTAGCGGCCAGATCGGACTCTATGCAAATTTTTCTCCATAGCTCCACCTTTCAAAATACCCGGATCTTTATTGCTTTACGACAGGAGGTCGTGAAATGACGAAGAGTTGATGCAGTATAGGCGGAAGCTAGCTTTGTGCTTTGCGGCACCTGCCTTAGCTAGGTCCGGATTCTGATAGGCACAGGGTGTGCGGGCAGGGCTGCCAGTACTGGTAATCGTATTTGTATCAGGTTTTAGGGGTTTGTTTCTTAAATTCTTTAAGATTTTCTTTTCTTTCCTTTTCTTTTGAGTCTTCGGAAAAGCGAGAGTCATTTCTCCACTTCACTTTTGGGAGCCTGAGATTTTGTTCCTCCCGGAGAAGGTCCCTTTCTCGCGTCTTGTCGCGCACTTTTATGCCTGTTAGTCTTGCTCATCACTCCTCCAAGATGCCTTTCGTTTTTATTTGGTTTTAGCTCTGTTCTTTGGGAGAATTCCAGCCTCCGGGTGATCTTTGCTTCCTTCCCTCTTTGGCGGATTCCCCTCTCGCCTTCATCCTCGTCCTCTGGGGGAGACCAGTCATCACTGCCGCAGTCTGAGGAATGGAGCACGAGAGCTCTAGGGACTCCCCGTCGTGCGAGGGCTCTTCCTTGTCTGAAGAGTGGCCTTCCGCCCTCGGACAGGCCTTCTCCCAGATTTTGCACCATCTCACCGGCCAGGAGTCCAGACGGGGCAAGGCCAGAAATGCAGCTCTTCAGGACCTCAGTGCTCTCATAGAAGCCACAGAGTGTGATCAGTTATTCGAGGGGAGTGGTACATCGCTCCGCGGAATGCCCGAGATGCTAGGGCAAGTGGCAAAAGCCGCGGAGAAGTACGCAGCCCCACTCAAGGAGCAGGAAGGTAGAGGTGATGGTCACTCTGCAGTGGCCGACAAAGCGGCAGCAGTTGGGTTACTGTTTCTTAAGCTACTGAGGAAAGTTGAGGCTGTCAAGAATTCCATGGTGTTCCCTGCATGGAAGACGGGCCTACGTCACTTGGCAGGACCCATCTATGTTTTTGCCGTCACACACAGCTTGGAGCAACCATGGACCAGTTCAAGATCTCAGGAAGTTGCTGGAGAGGTGCTCACCTTACTGCTTCAAGTTATTGACTGTGGTTCTGTGGCAGGATTTCTCCGTGGAGAAAATGAAGACGAGAAAGGGACATTTACTGTGATAATGGGGCTTCTCAAGCCCGATTTGAATAAGTGAGTACTCCTGTGGAAGGGGCCATGGACTTGAGCTTCAGCCTGTTTTAGGGTGTCAGCGCAAAGGAACCTTAGTATTGTAGGAAGCGACTGTTAAATGCACTTAGTGTAAGTTCTGTGAGTTATTTTGAGCTATATCTTAAAATGTAATAACATCAAGTGTTATGTGGGATGTGATTTTTTTCAAGGACAAGAAAATACCCAGTTTTGCTTGAAGTAATTTTCTTTGCTTGTTAATACCATGTCACTTTAAAGTGGTTTCATGTTTCCATTTAGGGAATCCTGGAAGAATAACCCTGCCACCAAACATGTTTTCTCATGGACTCTGCAGCAGGTCACTCGACCCTGGCTGAACCAGCATCTAGAAAGGGTACTTCCCCCATCATTGCTCATCTCAGATGACTATCAAACTGAGAACAAAATCCTGGGTGTCATCTGCCTCCATCACATTGTGCTTAATGTGGTAAGCAGCCTCTGCTCTGTCATCTGTTTTGATCGGACAAACTGAGCCATCATGGCTGTTCCTCATTCATGATACCACTAATTTATTGTTGCCCATGTTTACATCTTTTATTATCTTTCCAATTAAACATGCAGTTATGTTACTCACACTTATTTCTATTTTTTTCTTTATATTTTTCCTCTGCCACCCTAGTAGAGGTTGTAGTTCATATACTAATATGTGACATGTAAGAAACATGGGCCATTATCATGGCCATAAGGCATGGCCTTTGTCAAACTGAATAACTGGACCTTGAGTTATTCACAGTTGACTTTCAAGGAGCAATAATGTCAAACAAAGGGATTATGCCCGTATGTGTAAACTGTTACTCAAGGAGACTTTTTTTTTTTTAAATAACTATATGATGGAGCTTTAAAATATACACAGAAGTAGAGTGGTATCATGACTCCTGTGTACCCATGATCCAATTTCAAAAATTACCAACACCTTGCTAGCCTTGGGAAACTTCTTTTTTAATTGGGTAATTTGTCTGATTGCAGCCAGCTGCTGATTTGCTCCAGTATAACAGGGCCCATGTCCTATACCATGCCCTGTTCAACCACCTCTACACACCAGAGCACCAGCTCATTCAGGTAATTATAAGATTTGTTCCTAACTGTGAGTCTGAGTTCTCAAATTTGAGTAGCAGGTGGCATTACGTGAATAAGAATAGTTGAGAGACATTTTCTTCTCTTAGAAAGTGAGGCTGAATCTAAAAGCCATTCCAAGTTGAAAATATGGAGGTAGCAATGACTAGTGAGAACATCTCAACACCAAGCAGGCATTTGCATTCCTGAGTCTCCCCAGGAAAGCCCATGTTTTGTCTTCATCTGGGTCAGTTATATATCATTTAGGGGCAGCTTTGTGTCTGAGAAGTGCTATGTTTATTCATTTAACTGTCCTTTCTCCTGTGCTGCTTTATATTCACACACACTTGAAACTTGTGTGTTGGATACTTTAGCATCATTTATTCTTTCATTCAGTAGACACTGAGTAGTACCTCCTGTGTGCCAGTCACCACTGCAGGTGCCAGGAGTGATTGAGCCAGACATGGTTTCTGGCTTTAAGAAACCCTTTGGGAGACATTTATGCAAATATGTGAAATCTATACATAAGTCTATAGTACAGAGTGATAAAAAGTGTTAAAAGAGGTTTGTTTAGAGTGCAGTGGGTGTCCAGCAATAGGCAGCTCACCAGGTTTGGTGGTGTTGGGTGGTTTTAGGATTCCAGAAATAGATGGTAATTGTTTATGAAGGATGCACAGGAGTTTCTCAGGATGGGGAAGAACATCTTCCAGACAGAGGAAACAAGTTATATAAAATTAAGAGGTAGAAATAACCATGTTCCCTAGTTTATGCTTACCCACCCTCTCCCTCCCCACACTCTGCCACCTTTCTCTTCACAATACTATTTTGGATATTAAGAATCTAGGTACTGATAGGCAAAAAGATTAAGGCTCTCGAGATGGTGTTTAAAAAAACAGACACACAAAAAACACCCCAAACCCAAAGATCCCAGGTGAGCTGCAAAGGATTGCCTAGACATTGAGACTTCAGATAAGGTGGTCAAATTGGACAAAAACGAGTACCATTTTAGATTCAATTTAGGAGTAGTTTTATTGTAAGTACATGTACATTATCGATTAAACTTAGAAATTTAGTAACAATAGATTTAGACTCCTAAAACTTGGGTTACTAAAGTCCCAGCTCTGCTTTCTTCCCATTTTATACCTTAGCAAACAGAGAAGGTATTAACTTGTACTGTCTGATGGAGAAAAAAAAAAAAAAGTTGAAAAATATAAAGTAGTATGTACTTAATATATTATTCTTAGTATGTTTTAGAATGCTAGGACATTGACCCCCAGATGATGAATAAAGCTGCTAGAAGCATCAGTGAGTGTAGTGAATACAAATGGAGAACTACAGTCCTTTCCACCACTGTCCTAGGCTGTCCTCCTGTGTCTTCTGGATCTGTTCCCTGTCCTGGAGAAAGCCCTGCAC
Source organism: Lyroderma lyra (assembly GCA_004026885.1). Lineage (NCBI taxonomy): Eukaryota > Metazoa > Chordata > Mammalia > Chiroptera > Megadermatidae > Lyroderma > Lyroderma lyra. The sequence continues at coordinate 510,676 of PVJL010000079.1, read as the reverse complement.
TGGAAGGGAGATGGCTCTCGACCCACCACACACTGTGACGAGGTCCTGCAGCTGGTCCTGACCCACATGGAGCCAGAGCACCGCCTTCTCTTACGTAGGACCTATGCGAGAAACCTGCCAGCCTTTGTGAGCAGGCAAGTGCCTGGGCTTCTGGGCTGGCCACCTGTCCCGATCATCTCTCTCTGGTACCCTACATGCTCTTTCGTTTGTAGGTTGGGGATCCAAACTATCCGGCACTTGAAGAGGCTGGAGCGAGTCATCCTTGGTTACCTGGAGGTTTATGATGGACCAGAGGAGGAAGCTAGACTGAAGATACTGGAAACCCTGAAACTTCTCATGCAGTATACCTGGCCCAGGTATAGCAGCCAAGCAGACAGGTGTGCTAAGAGGGGTAAAACTCAGCAAATGTTCTCTTTAGAACTTGCCCAAACTATTAAGTACATGGCATATATTTGAATACCTCCCATTGTACATGCTTATTGGAATTTGAACTGAGAAATGGCATCTAAAAGATACAATATACCCACTTTTGTTTCAGGTATATATCTCCCTGGATTTATAATGCACATTAAATTTTAAAAGGCCATTTAGAAGTGCTACAATTGACATGCCCAACATTGTTCATTCCAATGTTTCTTAAATCTAATCGAGACCAGAGTACTTCATAGCACATTATTGAACATCTATAGGGCATTGATCAGAATACTAATTTAGGATATGAGTGCTTGGAAGCATTCCAGCTCTGGCTTGAGTTAGGTGTCAGTACAACAAACTGTTGTCCAAACATGTTAAGTCAACAAAAGGCCTTATTGCATGATTCAGGTAGAGTCCAGTCTCCTACCGACATACGAATCTATTCTGAACTACATTCTCTCATTTCCTTATCACGTACCCAGCAGTCTGTCCCTTAGTCACATTTGTAGTCAGGTCACATTTGTTCACTTACTACATTTCTCCCCTACTGAACTATAAGCTCCAGGAAGATGAAAGATCACTTTGGTACACTGAGCATACCAGTTACTCAGTACCTGGTATTAAGTACACAAATATCTGAAGAGTGAATAGATGGGTGAATGAAACTGAATCAAATGAATACTGCCAGGCCTTTAAAGATCAGAGACCAAAACTAAAGTGCAAGCGATTGGCAAGAAAACACCAGGGTTAGAAAATTAATGCCAAGTATTAATGTGTGTGGACGGGTAGGGCCCAGGCAGCAGGTTATGTATTAGATGACAACAGATGGAGGAATGAGCCGTAGAGAGTATAGGAAACCACTTAATTTTTTAGATCAAGTTAAGGGATGCAAACTTTTTCTCCTAGTCATACTTCTGTCCAGAATTGTCGTTTAATATGCACACTTTCATACTACAAGTTATATTATTTTTCAGTTTCCATATTATGGTTTTAAAAAAAGACATTAACTGTTTTAAAGTGTACAGTTCATTACATGGCAATAACTACATTTACAATTTTGTGCAACCATTACTACTAGCCACTCCCAGAACTTTTATCCAGGTAAAACCTTTTAGAAAGGCTAATAAGGAGAATAGGTTGGGCTTAACATATAGTAAGCTAGGATTTGGAATTAAATGACAGAAAATTCAAACTGACCTAAGTCCCAGAGCCAAGATGATTTAACCTGGTTAAGCTGAACTGCCAGGACTGAGACTGCATAAACGTTAAAGGACTATGGGCCATCTCATTCTTTGGCCAAAAGCATGGGCCCCCGGTAAGGGGAGATCCCAGTTCTCCCTTTCAGGAAGGGTTCTTTCCTTATAGAAGAACCAGGTTTCTGGAGGGGAGCAGGCTATTCCTAGGCAGGCCAGTGTGTATAGGTGGGCAGTGTGCTGAAGAGAACAATGGGGTGTGAATTCAGAACTGTGGAGTGTGGTCTCTAGTTCTGGCTCTGTGGTCTTTAAGTCAGCTGCATTAGTTCCTTCATTTGACATGAGGGCTCTACACCAGATGGCCTTTGAAGTCTCTCAGTTTAATATCCTGATATAGAGTATGAACATAGTTTTTCATCATAATTTCAGAGTGTCCTGTAGACTTGTGGTCTTACTGAAGGCTCTTTTGAAGCTGATTTGTGATGTGGCAAGGGATCCAAACCTTACATCTGTGCCTGTGAAGAACACCTTGTTAGAGAAGGCCACAGACTGCCTGATTCTCCTGGACCACTGCTCTCAAGGACAAGTGAAGGTACGGGACAGTCTGCAAACTGGTTTCTGTTAGGCTTCACATGCCTGACCAAGCCTGTAAATTAACACAGAGGGTTCAGTTTGCCATCTCTAGAGCCCTCTAGCTTTCAGGAGAGTGTGAGCAATACTTATTCTTTAGCATTCAGACCAGAAGGAAAGAGGTTCAGCAAATGTCTGTGGGGCTAGGACAGAGAATAGGCAAAAGGATCATAATTAAGAGTTGTAAAATTTAAGTTGTATTCCAGTCACTGAAATTAGTAAAAAGAAAAAGTAAAAAAAAAGAGAAAAAGGTGAAATGGGTTGTAAGCCACCAAGGAGTAATAATACAGGCAGAGTAACTCATACCAGAAATGTTTCCAGTTTTCCAGAGTAACTATTTCCATATTCTTATTTATCCATTTGGGAATTCTTTCTTTGGTCTTGTACTGCACAAAAATTAACTTCTCAAAGCCGTACCATGTAACAGCTGTGTATATTTATATATATTTAATAAATATATATAAATATACTTACCCCATTTAGAAATCTTCAGTTGAAAGATACAAGGCAGCATAAAAAGAAAGTTACATCCTAAAAATATTTATAGATAGTATAGTTTGTTGTTTTATTAGTTTATTCAAATTACTTCATCTTGGCTCTTGACTTTGAGGCAGTTTTCAAGCCCTGGATCTGATCGAATTCGCCGTGACTGGTATTAAGCTGCTGCCTCGTGAGCCTAGAGGGTCTTTCCAAGCATGCCAACAGTTTTTACAGTTACACTTGTTCTGTGAACTGTCTCTGGGGTCGTCCATTCTTCCCTTCTTTGAGAATGGTGCCAAGAAAGAAGAACCGAGGTAACGGGAGGAAAAAAAAAATCACAACCTGTGGATTTCATGTTTCAGAGCCTCTTGGCCAAAATCCCCCCGAGCTGTGACGACGGCACGCTGGCGAACTGCATCAGCAAGGTGCAGCAGGAGTCTGAAGGCACGGCCTGCCACGGGACTTAAGACATGGTGACTCTCCTGAAGAGGAAAGGATTTTGTGTATAAATGGAATTTCTGAGAAAAAAGGTAGTTTATATTGAACATTATCATTTAAATCTTTTTCCTTCTTTTCTTTTGCTCTCAGAGAAGTAGGGAAAGGAGAACAAGAAAACAGAAGTCTGGGCATTTCTAAGTAAAGTTGTGGGGACACAAAGGAAATACGGGTGGGCAGCGTTTAAAATTTAGGAATATTTACAACCACACACTCATCTGTCCAACTTCTTGGGCTCACGCTGTCACTCCACATATACCAAAGCTATAAAAATACTCTGTTTACAACTTAGGATTTCCTCTACTCCAGGTTCCTTGCCCCATGGAAGGGCCATAAATATAAAACACACAAATATTCTGTTATATACAGCATATAGGTTGGAGGTGAGTGTGTGGTGAGGACAAAAGGAAGTTCAAAATGTGTAGTCCTGTGTCTCAGTGAGGGAAAATCATGTGCTTTTGGCCTTGGCCACAGGCTCTGTCTCCTGCTCATATTCTATCTCCACGTAGGCGCGTTTTCTTCGCAAAGGTCCTTTCAGGGGTGTCTTCCCTTTGGGTTTGGCACCAAAGGCCTTTTCTTCCTCGCTGGAGGATGTATCATCCCGCTCCTCATCACTGCTGGCATCCAGTTTATCCATATCCTAATATGGGGAGGGAAAACAAAAGGAAAAAGGCACTAGATTCATTCCCCAAACTCAAGTCTTCTCAATTTAGAATAAACCAGAGCATTTATCTGCCTCTCAGTGTGTATGGAAACCTTTCCCACTTTTTTTTTTTTTTTTTTGGCTGAAAGCCAACAGACAATTTTGCCCGTAGATCTTACCTCAAAATCACTTATGTCACTCTCATCCACCTCATCATCTGCCACAAACTCTCTTTTTCCCACATCCTACAATAAAACACAGCTGTTAGGTTCAAACTACCTAATGAAAATTCAGCTGAGACATCTAGTTTTATTCTTTGATAAATAAATGTATAAGTAACATAAACAGAATCAGAATCTACTTACTAGGCAACCAAAATGTACTTACTTCCAAGTTTAATATTCTGAAAGCAGTATATAGAATCTACAAACAATTCTTTGCACATTTCACTAAAACTATTCATTTGAAATATCAAAAAACAGTTTACTAATAGGAAAAGCATGCCTATGTACCTTTGTGAGTATACCACGTGAGGAAGCATCTACGTGTTAAATTTGCCCTTTTCCTCAAAATACTACCACTCACGTGCCTCCCCTGTGTTAATGGTAAGACTAAGCCGTTTGTAAGTTTCAGTAGGTTCCTTAATGGTACATTCTATCGGCTGACGAGGGTCCTTCATTTGTCACCTTGCAGGAAAATTTTTAGAATGCCAGACAATTAAGATTAAAATCATCAATGCATAGTTTGTTGGCTGAACCTGGAGAACAAAGCAGCCACTGCTGACCAGAATCTCATGACAAAAATATGATTAAATACTTACTTTTGGTTAGGGGACAAAAAGTGACATTTTGTCTCTTAATTACATTAAATAGACCTAGTTCTATAGATTACTGCTTAACGTAGCAAAAACACAAACCAGGCTTACTTCGTCCTCCTCTTCCTCCTCTTTCTCATCAGCATCTGAAGAGTCGCTCTCTGCCTCCTGCTGTTCCAGGGCCTTGTCGAAGGCGTGGATGGGGAAGTTGTAGATGTCGCCATACTGAGGAACAGAAACAGGCTGCCTTTTACTGCACTTGGGTCTCACACGCAAAGTCCACGGTCCAACAGCGTATTATTTTTCCCCCAGTGAATGAGACTCCTTAATTTGATAAGTTTTTTTACTATGGTTTTTTCAAAGCTAGAGCTGGCAGTGTCTTTAAAAAGCCCATTTTTGACATTTAATGGTTAATACCAAACTGGTAACTTCTATGAAGAATGGAAGCAGATCACTTAATGTTGTCTCTGTAAATGACACTAAATCTTAAGAAGAGAATAAATATTCAATTTAAAGAACGTAAAAGGTAACAGGAGGATCAAAGCTGTGTGCTTTTTATGGAGATCTGGGACTGTACTGGGAACAGGAGTTGGGAATAATAGCAAAAGGGAAAAGTCTCATACTGATGGCATATCGAGGATGACCAAAGCATCTTACATGCTTGCATCAATGACGTAAATGAGGAAGCTAGGACCTACAGGATATTTATTCCAAGAATAAAATCAAGGTGAACGCCTTTCTAGCATCTTTAAAACATTTTCCACTATTCCCACATTTCGTAGCATGATGTTACCATCTAAAAAATACAATATGTACCCTAAAGCTCCTAGCTTTCTTACCGTATCTTGTTTAAGTCTCTCCAGCAATTCCTTTTCAATGGCATTATCCAGCTGAGCAGCTATTAATGCCTTTTCCTGTTAAGTTAGAAAAAGAGCAAACCCATTCAATTCATTAGTAGTCATTTCTCAGCCTGTACAAGCAACTGTCAAGTTTTTATAAGAAAGAAGACGTAATCCTTTTTCCCTCTTCCTGTTTCTCGGGCTTCTGTCCTTCCAACCAGGTATTTTTCTTGACCTCTGAAACCTTCTTAGGAATCTTTCAATTTAAAAAACTCCTACAGTTTTTATAATACCATTCTAAATTAAACTCTAACAAAGCCTTTGATACACAAAGCAGGCAGGTTTACATACATTTCAAGTGTCTCAGAAAATAAGCAATCTTGATGCAGTTTTTAAAAAGGGAACAGAGACTCATTTGTTTCCTAATACCATGTTAGATTCCAGATGACAGAAAAATAGATGTTAAAAAACCTTCGTGATCTCCCATAGGAAATGACACATGACATCAACTTGTACCACCCACAACAGAAACAAAAATCTGACCTCAGTCTACCTTTCTAAAGCCTAAGATTCTATATTAATTTGATAGTAAAAATCAGAGGATTTTGAAGTGTTTCATACTGAAGCTATGTTAGAACGATGAACAGTGTGTGGGATAAATCACAATGCAGAAAGACTGGGGCACATGGATCAGTTAAAAGGCTACTGTGATGTTCTACACTGTCCTCCAAAGTGGGTGTTTAGAACTCAAGGGTGATCCCCTGAGGTACAGGAAAAAAAATATTCAAAACTTAGGTGTTAAAAAAAATATTTTTTATGCTTACTAACACTGGTGCATTCATTCTATCCATAAAGCAAAGCTTTGTCAGACATAGTGAACAAGATATCCCAAGGGAAAGATACCAGTGTTTGAAAGTAATGATCTCATTCCTTTATCAGTTTATTATAGCATGCAGCTGTCTGTCTGCTTGGTTAAGTGGATTTACAAAAGATACTGAACAGTTTGCAATAAGATGGGGAACAGTTATAAAGGTATGCTGATTACTTAATGATTTAGTACTTTAAAAGAATTGGTAGAACTTAAAGAACCATGCATTTTTCACACACACAAAACGTTCCAAACCTGCCAACCTTTTCTAAAATGACAGAAGACTCTTATTAGTATGTAACATAGCTGGAGTAAAAAAAAATACTTACCTATTCTTTTAAGAGAAAGGCAGTATTTTACCAGTGAGTTTAAAAGAAAATTTTTTAAAAAGTTCTGTGGATAGAACTATCCACAAACTATCAACAATGTACTTCTCTAAGTACGTCTGAAATACCTATCAATTATGAGAGCCCCAAAAGACACAATTATATTCATCTAAGAACCAGGCCATCAAAAACTAGTATAATATACCTACGAGTGCAAGTACACATGGATAACATTTACAAATGATACACTGGGGAGCATACATTCAAATACTTTACTGATGAGGTGAGTCATCAAAAAGTTTGGAGACCGATGATAAAATAGATTTGAGATACAGAGCACTACGTGACTAATGGGAAGAAAAGCATTGATACATTTAATAATACATGGTATGATTAAAGAAGAGGTAACGGGGGTGAAATATATGCTGCAAGGAGAACTGACTGAGTGAACACACAATGCAACATGCAGATGATGTATTACAGAAATAACACTCTTGAAACCTATATAATTTTACTAACCAGTGTCACCCCAGTGAATTTAATAAAAAGATGTGTTAAAGCTGTTTCTTGACAGGATATGGCCAGTGATCAGGTAAATGCTGCTGGAAGGGAGGGAAGCAAGGCAAAGACCTAGAATGATGGAAACTTTGAACGTGTCAGGAAAAGCTGGTGCCTGGATCTTGAAAAGTGTAAGAAAATTCAGCTTGAGTGAGGTACCAGTGAGGCGGAGAGGCAGGATGCCCTCTGCAACATCCTGACTGGATTTTCTATGGATGGCACAGTGTTACCACTGCTAGTCATTAGCTGAGTGACAGAGCTGCCTCATTTATTTCAAAGAAACAAGTGACCCCAATCAATCCCTAACAACAATTTCAAAATCAAAAAATTCAATTTAGTGGCCTAAAAGACCTGAGCCGGCATGAGGCTACTTACAGACTTAAAAAATGCCACCTACTGTGAACATTCTGGTATTTTGCTACAGAACTACTAGTGTGTTTGATCAGAATGCGCAAACTCCAATGAGGGTGATAGGGAACATACAAGATCAGCAGTACCAAAATTCTGAATTCTGAAATGTGACCTCAAGAATTTCAGACAAGTATCTGTGGATCTCAATTTCAGGTGTCTTCTGTTCTCCATACGTCCCCAAGCACCCATATTTAAACCTGCCCGGAAAGTCCTAATCTTTAAGATACGGAGTCATCAGCTACCATATGCAATGAATGCCGTTACCCACTCGTGAACCACTCTCCAGGGCCTGATCAGTGTACACACAAAGGTGACGCTCTTTCTCACGAGCCTGACCTCCACAGCCCTGTTCCCCGTAAAAACACCGACACTGTGAAAAAAGGTTACCTCTCTCCTTTTTTCCCTGCGCTCCACCTTCTTACTCAAAGGCACGAGTTTCCTCCTACGGGAAATGAAACACATTACCAGAAAACCCAAGTGCATGTGCTATGTGTTCCTTTAAAAAATGAGAAGGAAAAGGGGGTTATGATTGGTTTTGTAGGATCAGCTCAATACAGCAGGATTACCTATAGTTTTCTAGAACCATCATTCCTTAAGGTATTCTGTGAATTTCCCATCACTTTTTAGAATTAGTTTTCAATGAACTTGGAGTAAAGTTGTTACATTCCTGTTCATTCATATTTTTTAGGTCATTTTCAAATCCCTAATTTTAAGATTCCTTCAGGGAATCAGAAATAAAATTTTCTGAAGCTGGTTTTCAGACAGGGAGGGAATCATCAAGTTGTACTACACCCTTCTTAAAAGCCTGCAAAGTCAAAGGGCATGACTTGAATTTGAGGTAAAGTTTCTTCTTGGCATATCCTAAATGACTACCCAAAGTTGAATTTAATAGAAAGCATGACTAGAGGTTTCATAACACCATCCATGAAAAAACAGATTTAAAAACAAATAAATAAATGATCTAAATACTTACTGTCGCTTTAGTGTAAGTTTTCGAATTCGAATTAGGTACTGGGTGATCTTGGTGAATCTCTGCTTACATTTGTGTCGAATGAAACGGGGCCAGTAAATTAGATTTTCATCTATTTGCTCCAGTGCTTTCTCATAGTTTTTGTGAAGCCGGACCTACCCAACACAAAAGGGAAGCTTGAAGGGCAAAGGTGATGGTTACGTCTTTGGTGTTACCACCATCGATGGGACCCAATGAGGATGGCTTTTAAGTTTAACCTAGATAATATGGTCAAGAGAGAAAAGCCTGTGACACTTGTGCTCTTGATTGATGAAATTTACAGTGGTTATTGTAATTTTATGTCCTAAGTCTTACCCGTTCCCAGAGACGTCTAGGAAAAGCTGCTCGCTCTATAACCTTCATATACAAGTAGCACTGTCCTGCAGGATAAAGTAAATACCTTTAAGATTGTTTAGAAAAAAAAAAAAAAAAAAAGATTGTTTAGAGACTAACGAGCATGCTTTTCGAGGCTGTTGAGTAGTTCTCATGGAAGCCAAAACTGGGCGTTATACCTTTCTCTTCTTTGATGGTGGCATACTGACTATTTGCCAGGGGACAGGATGACCGATTACACAGTCCAGTCAGGCTGTATTCATTTCTGCAAAAACCCTGTGTTTTGGTTCTAGAATGGGAGGACAAGTGCAAGAATCATAAGTTGGGTTACCAAGAGGCAACTAAAGGAATCCAAGTTGCATATCCAGACTTACCTTATTTTGAAGGAACAGAACTGCTTGTTTCCTAGTGTATCCCAGATAACCTGCAAGACAAAACATAAACCCATTTCAACTGCTCTGACCCAAGAGATGGCATTCTGATCCAAGAAGCGATGCCTCAGGGCAGCGCCCTGCTTCACCGAGGAAAGGGGTCTGAGCAATGAGAGGACCACAAATGCTTTGTAAAGTGTTCTGACTTACTTTCTTCACAAAAATAACAGGTTCTTAAATAGTAAATACAAATTAGCAATAACCATAATCCCAGTACCCAGAAATAAAATTTCACTGGTGTTCTGTAAATGTTTTTTTCTCTATGTGTGTACATTCTAACAACTCACATACTGATGTGTATGTTTTCAACAAAATGAGATCATATTATATATATTTTCTAACATTCCTTTTCTACTTAAGACATTCTTTACCCATTATAAAAGGCAGCATAGTACTCGATTTTTGGATATACGTGCCATAATTTTATCTCATAGAGGGCAAGGAAAACCATCTGTTGCTATCTTCCACTAACTAATATGCTCTTCATTTATTCAGTATTTACTGTATACTTAATTTGTGTATGGCAATGACATCCCTATGTCGTGACACACAGGAGGCACTCAAGTATTTGTTGAATGAAGGAACGTAGAGTCCTTGAAGTGCTATTTATGTAGTTAGGGAGAAAGATACATATCCAAAGCATCACAAAGCAGCGATCTAAGCACCACAAGAGAAGTGTCTAAGACTATGAGCCTTTGAGTGAGCTAGCTGCCTTGAGGAACTGCAAAAGGCTTTAAAATAGTTAAAGAGAAAAACAAATGTGGAAGAATGGAACAACATTGTTAGAGTTATAAAGGATGTATTTGGTGGGGAACAGTAGTAAACAGGTCAAGGAAATGAAACAGGAGAAGTTGGAGCTCAATCTGGCTGGTCACTTTAAATATCATCTTTAAGTTGACGGATCCCAAACTGTCAGTTCCTGGTCAGACTTCTCGCCCGAGCCACAGACTTGTATATATATCTGGCAGCCGCCTACTTGACATCTTCACTTGGATGTCTAAAAGGCATCATACATGGTAACATGTGCAAATGGAATTCTCAATTCCACACCTCTCAAAAGAATACTGTGTTCCTTCTCTAGTTTTCCTCCTCTCCATAAATAACATCACCACTGAACATTTGTTCAAATCCAGAAATCCTTGATTTCTCCCTTTTCTTTTTCACTTAACCCATCACCAAGTCTTGTCGATTATACTGATAAATCAGATCTCAAATTCATCCACTTCCTTTTATCTTTCATCATACTCTAGTCTCCTTGCTTTCACTCTTTCTCCTTCAAAAATCTTTCACACAACTAGAGTTTTATACAAACAAATCAGATGGCATTTCCCATTAAAAGCCCTAAAAACCCTTCCTACAAGACTCTACACGATCTTGCCCTGGCAAACATATCCAACTTCATTTCATCTCACTCTTTCCTTGATTCCTGTAACAGTCACATTGGTGTCCTTTAATATATTCCTTCTCTTGTGTCCAGGTCTCTTCATACATTACTATTCCTGCAGCTCTGATTGATTGCTTTTGCCTCAGCCGCTCAGCAGCGGTTCATTCTCATTCTTTAGATCTCAGCTCAAAAGTCTATTCAGAGAGACCTTCTCTGGCCTCTCCTAATTACTCTCTACTCTTCACTTCTGGTCTTTCTTTCACAGTATTGTTACACCGTGCAACTGTTCTTTATTTGTTCACTTGTTCACTGTCTCACCCACCAGAGTGCTCCAGGAAATCTTATTAACCACCAAATCTCCAGTGACTCACAACGGCTGGTACACTGTGAGCACTTAAGTATTTCTTCTACAAATAACTAAATTAATGAATCTGGGATGCTTCCATAATTATGACTTGGGTAGACAGTAGAACAAATATAAAGAAAAACTTAAACATAGAAAAAGCAGATTGAAAAGTAACGTGCACAAGGATGAAAAGGATCCGCATCGTCCGCCCGCCCGCCTCCCAGGTTCCCAAGGGTCACACGCAAGTAGGTTATTGCTAGGTGTCAAGGACTGGATACGCCCACCCTGTGGTGTGAGGTGGTGGTGGTCTGGCTCCTTAACCCCGCTGGGGCAGCGGGCTGCAGGTCCAGGGTAGGCACGTGAGAGCCCCACGCCCCGAAAGAGGAGTTCTGGAACCTCTCTTCCGGAACCACACGATGCATTTGGGCCAGCAGACTACGCAGCTTCTGACTCAACTAAAGCGGGAGAGACACCGTGCGTAAACCCTGGGTAGAAAGGCAAAAGGACACTCACATCATCGGACTGCATGGTGCCGGCAGCTCAACGTGCGATCCTAGCCAGATCCGGGACACAGCCATGCTTCTTCCGGGGAACCACTTCCGGAATCCCTAGTCTCTCCCATCGCGAGAGTTCTGATTTTCGGTTTGCACGGAGCGCCCCTTGGCGGTGTAACTTGCGCGCGCGCCTACCCGCCCATCACTTCGTTCAGTCTCAGTGTGCGCTGTAACCCCGCGCAGCAGTCGGCCGACTCCCAGAACGCCGAGGCCGACAGCGCCCGACGCGCCCTTGTCCAACCCTGCAGCCTGTTTACCGGCCACTTCGCTCGGGAAAGCTGCGGGCCGCCGCCTGCCCGGCCTTAGTGCCGCGGGTCAGGGCTGCACCGTTTTTTACTCCTTCGTCTAAGGTGTGGGTTTCAAACTCGGTCCTTTTAAACCTGGAACTCTGGCTCCCGCTCTTACTCCTCCCTCCCTTATCCAGTAGACACTGGTTTGGTGCAGCACGGGGGCTTCATTTTTGAAATTCATGGATCATATAATATTTCAAACAAATTTTTGAAGAACTAACTGCTAATTTTTATTTTGACGGGGGTAAAAAAATACCTATTACTAGCTCATATCTTTAAAAAAAAAAAGTCCATTTTAATGCCAAAAGAAGAAAGACACAATCTCGGAATAAGAATGGGCCCTTAATTTGCCTGTCACATAAAATAATTCATGAATAATGCCATTTTGTGGCATGCAGGTGAAAACTAGAACCACACTGTTGGAAAGCATTCATTTAGCACTGGTTTTTGGAGCCAAAATTAGGTAATAAAAATCAACTGCCATTTACTAAATACCTTTGGGCAAGTCATTTACCTTTAGCAAACTGTTTTCTATTTGAGTAATGGGGCTATGTGGGAACTAGAGGTACGTAAAATGTGTAGTTTACACTGATGCATAAAAATTCGTGATCGTTCTCACCAGCCTACTGCCCTAGACAAGGCTGATTTAGAGACCTAGAGGAAAGTCACACAGACACAAGCCCTTTTATGTTAATAAAATCAAGTTTAAAACAATGTGGAAGAAATCAAAAGCTGGACAATACTCCCACCTGCGTCACACCACGCCCACCTAATGGTTTAAGGAGGGCAAGTGGTGTATTTTCTTAGTTTGATTTGGTCTATTTCTTCCCTGTTCACCATCAACAGGTGAGTTCTGTGAATAATCTTTTTTTTTTAATTGAGGTATAATTGACATACAACTTTATATTAGCTTCAGGTATACAACATGATTCAATATTTGTATATATTGCAAAAGATTCACCAAAATAAGCTCAGTTAACATCTGTCACCATGCATATTTATAATTTTTTCTTATAATGCAAACTTTGAAGATTTACTTTCTTAGCAAGTTTCAAATATGCACTAGAGTATTAACTATTGTCACGATGTTGTCCATCACATTTCCATGATCTATTTATTCTATAACTGGGAATTTGTACCTTTTGACCCCTGTCACCCATTTCATGCATGCCACTGCAGCCATTCATCTGTTCTCTATATATTGAACTCATTGTTGTTGTTGTTGTTAGTTTGTTTTTTAAATTCCACATATAAATGAGATCATATGGTATTTGTTTTCTCTGACTGATTGCACCTAGCATAATCCCCTGAAGGGCCATCCATTTTTTTTATGGCTGAGTAACATTCCATATTACATTTTCTTTATCCATTCATCCCGGGAAGCTTGGGGGCCCAGAAGCATATTTGTAATTAGAACAATTTCAGTCCTTTTTAGTTCAAGTTAAGCACTTTCACAACGTACAATTTAAAAACCTTTGTAAGCTTTCTATGTGGAATCTGATTTATTAATAAATTCACTCATTGGCCAAAAGCCATACACAAACTTTTTTTTCAGACAAAATTCTTCAGTCTTAATTGTGGCTACTTTGGTGTGTCATGTTCTATGGAAAGCCCTCTTTATGACTCCTCCTTGTTCTCATTTGGCTGAGAAGATTTACTATGTACCATCTTAACTCTTAGAGGTCTTAACTAGAGATCTGCCAACTGCATCTTGAGGAGTTTTTACTGGTTGGGGAGATTGGAAATGAGAACCATTTTTATTTTCCAATCTGCTAAATTTTTATTCCTCTATATTCCACCTAATTTCTGCCTATAAAATGCTCTCTCTCTTTTTTTAAAAAGCTTATTTCTTTCTGGCAGTACCTTATAAAATGCAGCTAAAGATGCCAATTGACACTTTTAGCATTCTGCCTAGAAATCATTTTATCCAGATATACAAGTTCATCAGTTATGTTTTCTATCTTGCAAGTTACCATAGTGATATTTTTACCAAACATTTTTTTTCTACTACATAAAATGTGTCATTATTTTTCCAGTGTGCAATAGTAGCTTTCTTATTGCTTTTTCAGTTTTTGCTCACTGGTCCCAAGGCCAATGCCACATATTTTAGGGTTTTTAAACAGCAGCAGCCCACTTCTAGATGTTAATTTCTGTATCGGTTAGCTACTGTTGTATAACACACCTCTCTTAAAAGAGTAAGTATTTATTATTGTTCATGTTTCTACAAGTCAGATGGGTAGTTCTGCCAGCCCAGGCCAGACTTGGCTGATCCAACCTGTGCTTGCTCATGTGTCTGCCACCGGCTGGTGAATTGGCTTGTGGCTGACCTGTCTAGGATGGCCTTACTGACATATCTTATAGTTGACCAGCTATTGGCTGAGTCATTGTTCCTCATTGTCTGGAAGGCCATGGTGGGATTGTTCTCTTGGTAGCTGGGCAAGTTCCAATAAAAGGAATGGAAGAATATGAGGCCTCTTGAGGCCTGGGCTTGGGACCAAAACCCAGTCATTTCACCCACACTCTATGGCCAAAGCAGGCCACGAAGCCAGCCCATAGTCAAGGGTAGGGAAATAAACTCCACTTTTTGATGGGGGAGCTTCCAAGTCACAATGCAAAGGGGGTGGGTGCAGAAAGGGATAGAGAATTAGCACCACTTCTGTAATCAATGTATAGAATTAGAGCAACCACTGATTGTAGAGTTCGGGTCTTTGTTTTTAATTAAGTCCCTTTTGTTGAATCATAGATTATCAGATACGAGACATTTAGGAATTACCAGGCCCTATTGGATCTTGTGCGTTAATGAATTTTACAACCTCCACAGTGAGTAGCCATCCAGCTACTGATAAGAAAAAGTCTAGCGTTAGGGAAGTTATTACTCTTGTCAGCTGCCTTCACATATGCAATTCAGCCAAATATATGGCTATACGTGGAGCAGTTCCCTCTGAGGGAAATCCAGAAACTGTTAAAATGTTTCCCAAAGTGTTAGACATTTTGCATTCCCATCAGCAATGAATGAGAGCCTCTGTGGTTCCACACCACCATCACCATTTGGTGGTGTCTTGTTATATATTTTGATAATTTTAATAGGTGTGTGGTGGTATCTTAGGGTTGTTTTAATTTGCATCTTTTTATATGCTTATTTGCCATCCATATATCTTTTTTGGTGAAGTGCCTGTTCAGATCTTTTGCTCATTTTTTAAATTGGGTTGTTTGCTTTCTTATGTTGAGTTTTAAGAGTTCTTTGTATATTTCGGATAATAGGCCTTTATCAGATAAGTATTTTGCAAATATTTTCTCCCAGTCTGTGGTCTCTTGTCTCATTCTTTTGACCTTTATTATCCTTTAATGTCCATGGGATCAGTAATGATGGCCCCTCTTTTATTTCAGATATTAGTAATTTGTGTCTTCTCACTTTTTTATTGGTTAGCCTAGCTAAGGGTTGATTTATTTTATTGATTTTTTTCAAAAGAACCAGCTTTTGGTTTCATTTGTTTTCTCTGTTAATTCCTGCTTTTGATTTTATTGATTTCTGCTCTAATTTTTATTATTTCTTCTCTTCTGGTTACTTTGAATTTTGTTTGCTCATCTTTCTCTAGTTTCCTACCATGGAAGCTTAGATCATTGATTTTAAATCTGTCTTCTTTTCTAACATTCAATGCCATAATTTCTCCCTAAGCACTGCTTTTCCTGTATCCCACGTATTCTGATAGGTTGTATTTTCATTTTCATTTAGTTCAAAATATTTTTTTATTTCTCTTGAGAATTATTCTTTGACCCATGTGTTATTTAGAGACAGGTTGTTTAATCTCCAAATATTTTGGAATATTCTAAAATATTCTCAAATGTTTTGGGCTATTTTTGTTATTGATTTAATGAATTGATTTAATTAGTTTAATTCCATTGTGGTCTGACAGCATATTTTGTATGATGTCCATTCTTTTAAGTTTATTAAGGTGTGTGTTATGGCCCAGTATACCTACCTGTCTTTTGATGTACATATGTATGCATGTCTATTAGGCATATACCTAGGCATAAAGCATGCATATATTCAGCTCTAGTAGGTACTGATAGACTGTTTTCCAAAGTGGCTGTAACAATTACACCCCCACCAACAGTGCATAATGTGCTCCACAGCTCTGTCTGTGTTTTATATTTCAAGTTTAAAAATATGTAGCCATCTTGGTGGGTGCCCAGTAGTATATCACTGTCTTGTGAATTTGCATTTCCCTGATGACTAAAGAAGTTAAGCATCTTTCCACATACTTATTGGATATTCAGATTCCTCCTTGGTGAAGTGCTGTATAAGTCTTTGGCCCACTTTTAATGGATTCTTTCTTTATTCCATTGTAGGACTTCTTGATATATTCTGGATATGAATTCTTGGTTAGTTAAACCTGTTGCAAATATCTTCTGTTCAGTAGATTGTTTTTCATTCTCTTCATAGTGTTTTGATGAACAGAATTTCTTACTTTGAATGATATCCAGTATATCAATGTTTTCCTTGGTGTTTAGGGTTTTCTAAAATGTGATACCACTATTATCAACCTACTTTTCCAGAGGGGTTAACTGAGGTACTTGGCATTGGAGCTCTGCAGGACTAGGACTAGAGTGAGGCTGGCCCAGGGCAGCAGTTCCTCTCAGTTTCCTGCAGGTGTGCCTCCTGTGCCTCCTGAGGTTATGAGCCCTAGATGCCTCACTTGCCCTGACTCTAGTCCCAGCGCACCCCCTATCCACCCCCCAGGTCTTGAATTATTTCCCTCGGTTTATTTCACCTCCTGTCAAAACTAAGGCAAAGTAATTTTAATTGTGTTATCCAAATTTGGAACTCAGTAGCTTTAAGTCAGCTAGTTTAACTTTGCCAGTGAAAAACCCAACCCAACCCAACCCTACCCAGGTGATCCTCCTGCCCAGGCTACCAAACACTGGTACCTGACCAAAGCCCCAGACCCCTGCTTTGCTTGAAACGTTCTCAATTTTCCTGAATAGGAATGTGCTCCAGTCTCAGATGAGTTGGAGACGCAGAAAGTGTCCTGTGACTTGCTTTAGAAGACGGTCTCAGGAACCTTTCAAGAACTTGCAAAAAAGGGTTGCGCTGAGTTGCAGGCCGAGATTCCCTGGAACCAAGAGCCCACTTGCTTTTAAATGGGGGGTATCAGTGAAAACCTGGATCCAGGATCGCGGGCCTGGACTAGCCGCCTTTCCCAAATCTCCTTTCCGAGTCTTCGCCTGAGCTCCAGGGGTGCAAACGGAAAGTGAAAAACCCGGGCTGCAATGGGCAGAGCGAGCCTCCTACCCCGTGAAGAGGTGAGTGTGCACCACTGGGTCGTGCTTGAGTGATGGCTTGTGGGGATCAGGGGCTTGGTGCCGAGGAACGAAAAAAGACTTTTCTGGAGCCCGTGGAAGCTGGGACGCAGCCCGCGGGCCTCATGGCAGAAGGAAACATCTTTGTGCCCAGAGGGAGTGTGTAAGAGAAAGACGGAGTTGTGTGCTGAAAAAGAAACCAAGTCTGCTTTGGAAAACCTTGGGCAGCGCCTTTCAGAGCCACTGCCTGAGATTTAAACCTCTCCGGCTGCTAAAAAAGCCCCGGTGGGAGGCAGGTGACACACTGGAGCCCCCTCTGGAACCCGGAGTAGGGCACAGTTAGTTCTCGGTGCGCCTCGGAGTGAAGGTTTCTGGTACCTCTCCTGCCACGATCTTCCCAGCCCCACCAATTGGAGAACCTTACTCTGCCATTGTGTACTGTGAATTGCTTCCTTCTTCCCCATGTCGTCTTCACCAAGAATCACTTGTTGCTGGAATGTGTGCTGAAGCAGTGATTCTGACTGTCCAGCCATAGAGAGCACTGCGCCTTTAATGGGGAGAATGCCCTGGGGAGAGCCCCAAAACAGCAGCAGGCTTTGGTTATCTGCACGCAAGCCATTTCCCAGGTATTTTTGTATGCGCTTAGCGCCCTCAGAACAGAACTCATTTTGTGTAAGATAAAGAAATAACACTGGTGTGATTTTAAGACTTTTTCTGGAGATTTTTAATTACTCTTTAATGTATAGCTAATTACTCTTTAATGTATAGCAAATACCACGCAAAATGACTGATTTTCTTAACACCACGGTTCCAACAGGCGGCTCTCTACACACTGCCACAGATCCTCAGAGCGGTTGGGTAGAGTGTTATGCAAGTCTTGACGGGGATTAATTTGTGATTTTTTTTTTTTTTTAATGTGGGTAGTTCCCTGGCTGGGAATCGAACCCAGGGCATAGCGTTGACAGCGCCGAAGCCTTAGCCACTACACCACCAGGGAGCTCCCTGGGGGTTAATTTCATTTGTGGAATGCATTAAATGCACTCTGACCAGGCACAGTTTTGAATATAGCAAGTTGGTCTTCGGGACCTCATTTCCCTGAAATGCCCTCCCTTCTCTCAAGATGAGACTCCCCTGAAGCTCACGACAAACCTTGGGCTTCCTATGATGTCACACTACAACTAGGGCGTTGTTTCTACCATAGTTAACCTCTCGGATGGATGGCTTTCAGGTGGGGGCCTGGCCAGCCGCGCTGAATAAGCAGCCCAGGTATTTGCACCCTGAAGTGACAGAGCCCCCAGTCTAGACAGCACCCTAGCCTCAGTTTTAGAACTTCCTCTTCCTGCTTGCAAGCCAGAGCCAGTGTCATAGGATCAGAGGACCTTTCAGTTCTGTCCCATTTTCGAAATTGCTGTAGTAACGCTTACTTTGCTGGCTCCCTGCTAGGTGGCAGTGTGGAATAGTGAATGGGACCCACAGTCTCAACTGCAACTGTTTTCACGGCTCAGCTTTTCCTCGTCAGTGACAAAAAAAATAGTACGTTTTCAGGTTTTATCTTACATACAGAACGTTTCTGAAAAAATATTCAAACTGGGGTTAAATTTAACAAATAAAGAAAAGAACATAGTTTGGACAATGATGTTGTTCATATTATTCAGTATGCAGACATTTCTAACCTTTATTTGAATGTTGGCTTAGTTCTTAGTGTGGTATATCATCTTCAGTCTTGTGCTCCTACCTCATTTAACAAACTGATTTCTTTTGAATATTTCTACTTGGGGCTTTTAAAAACTACTTTTATTTGGCATTCTTTTTCTTTTTTTTTTTTCTGCAGTGGGGGAGGCGGTATAGAAGGGCGGCCCGGAAAAAATCCAGCCATAAATGCCTCTATTTTTCATATTACATGACTGGATACTTTCTGGGCAGCCCTTGTATATTTTTTTTATCTGGGTATATATTTTTATCTAGTTTCTCCATTGAGTAGATCCATTAAATGAGAGTGTCTTAATAGTGCATAATTTGAGTGCTTCACTGTATGTCCAGGATTTAAGAAGGGTGTCACCTTCAGTTCTGCAATAGAAATGTGAAGGTGTTAGGGTTACAACTTCTGTTCCCCCATTAATCATCTGTCTTGGTTCACATGGATTCCAATATCCCTTTCTTTCACCATTCTTTGTTTGTCTCACCTGAAACATGTGCTTGGCTGAAGAGGATGACCTTCCCAGGTAGAAATCTGCAACCCAAAGCACTCTGTATGTAAAAACAAACGCTCAGCAAAATAGGAAGTTGACTTAAAAAAAAGAATGAGAAACACATTAACACAATAAATGTTAATAAAAGAAGACTGGGTAACTGGGAACTGTGGAACCATCACACATTTGTCAGGTGCCCAAAAGACAGTCACAACACCAATGAAGTCTTCTGCACATTAACAAAACAGGTCAATTTTTTAATGTTCAACAGTTACTTTTGTGTGTACCCAATAAAGCAGCTTCAGAAAGTTTCCTAAAATCCCCGAGCACCCTGCATTCTGTCCGCTGCTGTAGTATCAACAAGTACACACTGATACAGCTCTGAGATGTCCGGACTTGGCACTGGGGAGGAGTGAGGCTTCCCAAAAGCAGGTAGCCCTGAAAGTCTTGGAGACCCTAGGATAGTGAAAGAGGTATGGCTGTTGGAGGTGGGGACCAGAGCACAGAACAGGAAGCTACAGTCTGAGAACAGCAGGAACAGCCAGTGAGTGTGGGGGGGAGGGAGGGAAGGAAGACGGGGAAATAGGGTGGGGTCCAGGTAGTGTTTGTTTTCTAAGCACAAGAGTTTTATCTGTATCTTGAAATCTTTGGGAAGCCATTAAAGGATTTTAGTCAGAGGAGAGATATCTGACCTACATTCCTGAAACAAGTCGTGGCTAAAGGGAGAGAGTGCCAGGGGTCAGGCTTTTGGAGTAACCACGTGGGAATAAATGAGTGTGGATGAGGACAAGTAGGATTGGTGTTCTGAGGATTTATGCCTTATAACCTGAAAACATGTTTTTGGAGAGTCAAACCTATTTGAGAAATTACACTTTAGTGTGAATAATTTAAGTGTGGCAATTCAGTACATTTCTTCTAAAGACTCCCGCATAGAACCTTAAGCTCAGTTATCCCAACTAACTCACCAGGTACTGGAGGAGAGCAGTCAAAGGAGTCTTCCCAGAACCGCCTGCCTCCTGCCCCACCTCTCGCCCCTGTGAGAGGGGAGAGGGAGAGAAAGGTAGAGGCACACAAACTGTCAGGGTCCGAAAAGTCCGTGCATCACCTAGGGTTGGCTTCTCGTTTTTCACTCAGAGGGGCAGGGCAGAAATCATCTTAGTCCCATTTTGGAGACCCTTCACCTTGGAGTGGCATTGCATGGCTGCAATTTGAAGCTGACATCCTCAGGCTGCTAATTCACTGTAAGATAGTCTCTGCTTCCATCCATTTTATTTCCAAATAAAGGGGAGAAATCTGAAACTTTTGGGGGCGTGAGAGTGTTGCTGGTTTTGATGGAATAGCACTTGCCACAGTCTGAGGTAGTCACGGGCAGCTGCAGACCCCTCTCTGGACAGCAGATGGCCAGCCCCAGGCAGTGCATACCAGCTGCACAATGCATTTTAGGAGCTCAGCTCCAAGGTCAAAAGGGTTGCTTAGTGACAATCCATTTCACATGTGATCTCCCATGGTTATCTGAGCAAGCACACATTGCTCCCTCCTGGAAAGGCGTTTTCTGGGGCACCCTCGCGGAGGACCCTGAGACTCGCCCCGCGGGCAGTGATGACGCAGAAGGGAGCTTTCCTCCTGGCGTCCCTTGCATTGGCTTTTGTTCGCCTTCACGGAGCTCTCCGCAAGCCCATCTGTCCCACCCGTCGGGGGGACTGCTGACTTGATGACAGCTCCTGGGTAAATGATTACCATATGTTAGATTGATGTGTCCCGAGGCCTGGTTGATGGCTGCCATGCTATCCATCAATCTACACTAGCTGGCTCCATTGTTTAGTGGTGAGCATTTATTTAAACGCGGCGTGGTCCCTGAGATCCCACTGTACTTCTGGCTTTGGGAATATGACCTCCATTGAGACTCTCTGGATGCGAGAGTGTTTGTAACCTTCAATTCTTCTGTCCTGGTCTGTACGGCCACGTGAAGACTTAAAAGGCCCTAGGACAGGCCTGCGCCCTGTGGTAGCTGTAAAAACATCCCACGAATGTCCTCACATTCTTGCTCCATCTTTTGTTCTCCTGCATTTCTTATCTTTTGTACTCTTTACAAGGTGTCACTGCTTTATGCGTCTCGTGGAGTCAGGTGACCTGATTTCTAGACCCATTTCAACCTTTAAAAACTACGATTTTGGACAAATCACTGAAACTTGCTGAGGCTTGGTTTCATTGTTTGTGGGAACTGGGAATATAATAATAATAATAATAATAATAATAATAATACCTACCTGCCCACTTGGTAGAGGGGAGTGATAGATCTAAAAATGGTTTTAAAAAAGTGATCTAGTTAAACAAACAAAAAAGCTACAGTATTATACCATTTAAGACAATAATACTATTCATTATGTAATAATGTAATTATAGCTATAATAAATTGCTTTTGGATATAATATGATTAATTTGATAATCTTTATTATTATGTGAGGGAAATAATGATAGTTAACATTTACTGTTTACTATGAAGAAACTGAGGCATAGAAAGAGTTAGTAGCTTGTCCAAATTTATGTTATGTATAATGAGACAGTCAGGGTTGGAAGCCACAGTGCTAGCCCCACCTTTTATTGTAGTTAATAGCTACTTGGTCTGTTCAGTATAAGGAAACGCGCTTGTCAAGTTCTTAGAGATTTCTGTTACTTTTTTCTCTGGTATTTTCTCTATCAGCTGACAGAGCTATTCTACACAGTGTTTTTGTTTTGTTTTGCTGTTTTTTCCCCTTTTTTCTTTCTTTGATTCTGGCACATAACCTGAGTGTTAGCATTGCCTGGTGAGAATTTTATAGTCTTACGGTTATATGTAAAAGAATGAAGGAACTTCGAGTCTGACTCGTTTCTGGTGGTAATGCCTATCAGAATGACAGTCTTGGGCAAGTCACTTCACTTCCTTCAAATTCAGTTTTCTCACCCCCAAAAGTGAGGGCAGTAATGGCTACTTCATGGAGTGGTTGGGAGGACTGGACGGGCCTGTGTGTGCTGACTACTCAGGAAAGGCCTTCGCCATCTCCTTTTCTTGGGCGAAGTGAGTACCATGTCTCCTTTCACGTTCCAGTCGACTGGGCAGCCACATACTTTATAGGAATTCAACTTTGTTTTCCACTTGAAGGTATAATAAAAATTTTAGTAATATTTAAAAATAAGATGACAAATCATTATGGGACGTTTACGTGCCAGACTCTGAAGTAAATGTTTTCTCGCTCTAATCGCATGTAACTCTCACAGTAACTCTCTAATTAGGTACCGTCATTATATGCATTTTGCAAATTCAGTAATGGACAGGCTGGGGTAAACCAGCGGGGAGTTGAAATTTAAATCCCGGCAGACAGACTCTAAAGGTCATTCTCTTAGTCGCTGGACTTCGTGGAAATTCCACGACGAAGGGAGGAAAGTGTGCTGTTGGCGATTTCTGAGGCCAAGACTCACTTTGCTGGTGAGAGGCAAACAAATACTCTGGACTTACAGGGACATCAAGGTACATCCGTGGGAGGGCAGCACACCTTTACGACCCAGGTTTGTAACCATGGCTTGACATCATTTTCATGTTTCCAATTATATCTTGAATTGTGTAGCTGAGAGATATACAATTAGATCTTAGAATCACATCTTTGGTGTACTTTAAGGTAACGACATTCTAGAGCAGCGGTTCTCAACCTGTGGGTCGTGACCCCTTTTGGGGTCAAATGACCCGTTCACAGGGGTCGCCTAAGACCATCAGAAAACACATATCAGATATTTACATGACGATGCATAACAGTAGCAACATTACAGTCATGAAGTAGCCACGAAAATAACTTTATGGGGGTCACCACACCATGAGGAGCTGTATTAAAGGGCCGTGGCATCAGGAAGGCTGAGAACTGCTCTAGAGGAAGGTTGGTCCTTGCTCTGTTCTGAATTCCGCAGTGTCATTTACCCAGGACACTTGACTTTATGGAACCCTGGGAACAAAAGGCATTCTGTGGGGCTTAGTTCATTTCAAAAGCATTTTGAAAAGATGAGCCGTTTCAGATAGCTGAAAATCTTAGTCCAAAACCTCCAGAGCGTCAAATTGCCTCCACAACCCACTGCTTTAGTCCATTTGCCATAAAAGGCTAAACACATAAATGGACAGTCAGAATGCCTTACGTGTGGTTGAAGTTGCTTTCCTTGGGGCCAGTTGATCATTACCAATGTTTGATCAAAGCCTGAAATTTTTATTGCTTTGTTTTCCTAATTTTTATTGGGAGTGGGCAGATAGTCTTGGTAATTTCTACTACAGTTGTCTACTCCTTTGAAACCTAGATAGAAGGAAGCATAAATGGCTTCTGGAATTCACTCTTCTGGCAGCAGAGAAAATTAAGTGGAGACAGAATTTCAGGCTCCAGACCCGATGGTAGTCCTGCCCCCGTCCTGTGTGACCTCGAGCAAGTCACCTCACCTCTCTGGGTTTGTTTCCTTATCTCTGAGGGAGGTATTTGGACTACATGATTTCAAAAGTTCCTTTTAGTTTTAAAGTTTTGGGTTTGCACACGATAACCCTGGAAAGACTACCTTCATGAAATCTTGTGCGCCGCGGCTAAAAGATGATTCGTTCGTTACAGAGCTCTCGGCGCCTTCCGGGCTGAAGCCGTGCCAGCTGCTCGGGCCGTAGCCGAAGAAGACCGCGCGCTGCTGCTTCTCAGGGCCACGCCAGGCCCACTCGGAACCTTGGGTCTCAGCCCTTCATGGGGACCGGGCCCCAGCAGGAATGGCCGTGGAGGACATTGGCACCCAGATGGTTGCTTCACGTGAGGCTGTCTCGGGCTATGGGTCGACTCGCCAGCACCTGGTGACCAGGCCCGTGCTCTTTCAGTCACCCAGGGCGGGGCAGCATGGGCCGGGTTCCAAGGAGGAAGCTTCTGGCGTCCTGCCTGGGCATCACAGCTACCATCTTTCTGCTTGTGACACTCCAGGTACCAAGGGTGGGGTTGTGTGCGTTCCTGGGCCTCTGCCACCGCCCCTGCCCCACCCCTCTTCTCTCCAAGTGCTTTCCGTTTGGCCTGGTCTCCCAGGATCAGGGGTTTCTGGCTGAGGCACCCCACAGACTTGCTTTTTTAACAGATGAAACTGAGGGTTAGTGAGGGGTGTGTCACATAGAAACAAAATCAGTGAGCCAGGGGTTCAGTTTATGAATCCGGTAGGATCCTAGTTCGAGCGGAAAGTAGAGCTGAGTTTGTCTTATGGGATCAGAATTTGATGGCTCCTCCAAGTCCCCTGCTGTAATCACTGTTGAGATGGCGTTCTTAAGGAAGCAGTGCCTGCCGTGAAAATAACATACTGTCTTTCCGGTGTAGAAGACGATACTTTTGTCTAAAATTGTTAGATCAAAAATTGGGGGATGTCTTCCACACAGGGGTCACTGGTTGATATTGATTGTTAATGCTGGGGTCGTCTTATACGTGGGGGCGTGTTATAGATGGAAAAATATGGTGGTCCGTCTGCAAACCACACACATCAGCATTTATACATTTGTCATTCTTGTCATTCTCTACCAAGGACTTCTTCAAGGTGAATGTTGGTTATTCTCAACTTCATTTTCTGATTTCAATTTAAAGTAAAAATTACACAGTGAGTGTAAAGGTACAGAAATGAACTCATTTACATGTAGCATTCAGGTAGCAGCTATCCATTTCAAAATGCAAAGGACTTTTAAGATTATTTGTGGATATGAGAACTTCGGGTGTGGGGCTGAGGGAGACAAAGGTGTTGTCTGAGCTTTTTGCTTTTGGGGATCTTTCTTCTTGATGAGCACTGACTAAGCTAATGCTTCTAAGAGAACTTTGGCGGGAAGTCTGGCCCTGTGCTTCTACCACCTGCTGCTGCCACATCGGGATTCTGCTCAGAAGAAACACTGACTCCCTTCTTGTCCATCGTGGAGGTACCAGGACTATCCTTGAGCTGGAGGGGCTGGAGTTTCCCACTTCTTTCTCTGGGAAGTTGTGAGAGAGCTTTGATCTTATCCAGTTAGGAGGAATACTCATGTCTAAGCTAAGAGCCTTCCTTTTGATGTCAGAGTAAATTGGCATGTTTTGGGTATGCATATCCTTTCTAAACTTCCAGAGTGCCGGAGGAGGTGTGATTGCTGGAGCTACACCTTCATCTGGATCTTGGTTTCAGTTTGCCACCAGTCGTGTGGTGTGGGCTATTGCCTAGTTCTCACTGATACATGGAATGCGTCAATGTTCAGAGTTGTTGCAATGCTATTGTTTTAAAACACTGCAGATGAAAACACATGATGCCTGTGTACTTAGGACCATTTCTGATTTCACTGGTTCGTAGGCTAGGCAGGTGAAATAACTTGCCATATAAGTAGAGTAAAGGAAGAGTACATTTTAAAAAATAATCATGCCATGGATCCTGTATTGGTTTGCTAAGGCTGCCATCATAAAGTACCACTCTGTGGCTTAAACAGTAAAAAATTTATTTTTTACTGTTGTGGAGGCTCGAAGTCCAAGATGTCAGCAAGCAGGGTTGTTTCTTTTGATTCTTCTCTCCTTGGCTTGTAGATAGCCATCTCCACCCTCTGAGTTCATGTGGTCTTCCTTTTGTACTTGTCTGTGTCCTAATCTTCTCTCTTCATAAGGATACCAGTCATATTGGATTGGGGGACACCCTAACGAGTGACCTTATTTTAATTAATTGTTCTTTAAAGAACCTATCTCTTAACTCATTCATATTCTAAGGCAGTGCATTGGGATGGGGGGAGTTAGGGCTTTGTCAACATATGAATTTGGGGGGATACAATTCAGCCATAAATCATCTTATAACATAATTGATAAATAATCTAAATATGAAAAAGTTATGTGTACCTATAGTTAAGCTAAAACATTGTGGTTCTCTGGAGGAAATCACTCATCTGAGACATTGTTTTCCACTTACATTTAACTATAGTTTGTATATACTATCTGTACATTCTTTGGAGATATCTATCTATCTATCTATCTTTATTTTTTAAAATTTACTTACTTTTTAATTGCACAAATAATTCATGAACACATTTGGAGTATTTTAAAGCAAATCCAGGACATCATATCATTTCACCTGGATATAGTTCAGTATGATTCTCTAATGATGGGAACTTTTCAATATTTAATATTATTATTGTCACACACTACAAAATTAACAATAATTACTTAGTACCATCTATACCCTAAGCCGTGTTAAATTTTCCCTGATTATCTCAAAAGTCTTTTTTTCTTTTTTGCGGGGGGTAGTTCGCTGGCTGGGAATCGAACCCAGACCGCAGCAGCATTGACAGCGCGAAAACCTAGCCATTATACCACTAGGGAACCCCCTCAAAAAAGTCTTTTATGATGGGTTGGTTTGAATCTGTAATAAACAAATCCCGCACGTTGTGTTTAGTTGGTGTGTCCCAAGTTTTGTGGTTTTTTTTTTTTTTGTTTGTTTATTATTTTTTTTAACTATAGAAATTTCTTTTGCCTTACCTTTAATGCCATGTCATGGCTTTGCTGAAGAAACTGGGTCATTTGTCCTTTTGAATGTCCCAGATTTTGGATTTGGCTGATGGTATTCTAATGGATTCCTATAGTTATGTTTCTCACATTTCCTGCCACCTGGTCGTGATATCTGAGGCTAAATATATTTTTTAAAAGCGGTTTGGCAGAAAAATCTGTCCTAAAGTAATCCCTGTTATTTGGAAATGAACTTATACAGTAGACTCCCTGTTAACCAAAACTCAAGCAGCGAGCGCTCTCAAACATCTGGTGAAAACATTTTGCCAGTTCCTTGAGAGTACCGGTTGCAAAAAAAAAAAAAAGAGAGAGAGAGAGACAGAGTACTGGTTGCTTGAGATGCTGGTTGCCTGAATTCTGGTTAATGGAGAGTCTACTTACATTTATTCGGCATGTACCAATCCCCATGGCTGCCGGTTAACTGAGAGGCTCCTGTACCTCACATAATAGACATTTGATGAGAAATGTTGAGCAAAATTTGTCTCTGAAGTTATATCCATGGCTTTCTTTTTTAAAGTTGTTGGTTGCACATTTGCAGGGAAAGCTGGGTGAAAAGGTAGTGTTTGGCTACAAGTCAACTCCATTCTATCAAACTACTGGGAAAAGCCACATTATTATGTTACAGAAATGCTGAGAAAGCGATTGGCAAGGGTAGTTCGACTTGAGCTTTCAGTGATTGTTTTACTGTTCTAATGCTGACTTTGGTGTCACAGGTGATCCATGGTTTGTTAAAGTTAATATCATTCTTTATTTATTAATTTTTTTGGAGAGAATAGTATTTGGTTTTCATTCAGTGGTTAATATTTTTTTGGCTATTGGATCCCTCAGAGAATCCAGTGCAAGTTAGGGACCCTCCCCTGGGAGTTACACACTCTATATGGCATCAGGGGGCAGTGGCCCTTTTCTGACACCAGGGA
Source organism: Lyroderma lyra (assembly GCA_004026885.1). Lineage (NCBI taxonomy): Eukaryota > Metazoa > Chordata > Mammalia > Chiroptera > Megadermatidae > Lyroderma > Lyroderma lyra. Next base: position 482,728 of record PVJL010000079.1, on the reverse strand, counting down.
TAGCACGTATGTAAAGAAGGCACCACCCTTGACTTCTGAGAGGGGGCAACACAGGTCATGCCCACTGTTGACCGGTGGAGGAGTTAATACATGAGAATTTGCCTTCCTTTAACTGCTTTATTGTTGCATAGTCTGACTACCGATGTTTCCGTTTTATATGACACAGACCAGTCCCTACTTTTATACTGCTTTCTCTAACATGTTTTAATAATGCCAATGCAACATCAAACCTTAAAGTGTGATGAAAAAACAGTACTTTTGGAGAACAACTGCCCTTTTATGCTACCCTGCTCACCCTGCTTTTCAGATTTCTGTTACTGATGGCTTGGCTGTCCCGGGACCCTCACTATCCTGAAATAAACACAAACTTGTTTTTGCATCGAAAGGACCCCAGTTCTCATAGTCTGCCTCATCATTTTGATGACACAGGATATTATTAGAAATATCAGACTCATGTTATGATCCTTTAATTATAATTAAAATAAACCATTTGGTAATTTATAACTCATTTTCCCTAGAATGTAATCTCTGGTAATAGCCAAGTAATGTCCCTGACTCTCACAGGTTTCATTAAGAGACAGAATTACTACTGGATGCTATTTCATATGCATATGAAGTAGAGGAGAAATGTATCTCTTATGTGTTTAGTAGAATTAAGCATTGTTGTTGGTAGATATTTTGAAGGCTCTATCTATGCCCTAATTTCTGGAATTTGTAATCGTGTTACCTTACATGGCTAAAGGGAAGTAAAAAATGGGATTAAGGTGACACACCTTGAGAGGAGGAGATTATCTTGAATTATCCCTGTGGACCCAATGAGAACCTTACCTGCCTGTGGTTGGAGAAAGCTGTGACAACAGAAGGGTCAGAGAGAGGCAACATTGTGGGCTTTGAAGATGGACGAAGGGGACCGACCATGAGCCAAGAATCGTGGTTCGCTCTAGAAGATACAAAAACAAGAAGGTAATCCCCCCACTGCCCTCAGAGTTCCCAGAAAGGGATGTGGTCTTGCTGAAACTTTGATTTTAGCCCAATAGGACCAGTTTCAGAACTATGTGATAATGAATATGTATTATTTTAAATTGCTAAGTTTGTGATAATTTGCTACAACAGCAGCAAAAACCTAATGAAGAGGCTGAGTCATCAAGATGAATGGGGGATGTGTGAAAGGAAATTGAACAGTCTGACTCGAGTAATACTTGTCTTCTCTTTTAGGTCGTGGTTGAGCTGGGAAAATTTGAAAGGGGGAAGTTTAAAAATTCCAACTTACAAGGTGGACATGCAAAAATGGAGGAAGAGCCTACACGTCTCTATCCATTCCCTAAGAAAGGAGCACCAGCCCTGAATAGGAAAAAAACCCTGGAAATGGATAGCTACCCCCTTATGCTCTGGTGGTCCCCGCTGACTGGGGAGACTGGGAGGCTGGGCCAGTGCGGAGCGGACGCTTGTTTCTTCACCATCAACCGGACCTACCTGCATCATCACACGACCAAAGCTCTCCTCTTCTATGGTAAGTAGGGCGTTTGCCTTCCTCCCGTTGTCTGCTGGCACCCTTCTCTAAAGCCGAGTTACTGCTTGCCTCCCAAGGAGGAGGTAGGTAAACAGTGACCGTGGCGTGTGGAATACCTTTGCATTTGCACTGTGGACGGCCTGAGCATTTAGCAAATGTGATGATTAAACAGCCTTGCCCCATGCAGATATGGTTCGCTGGGCCACTTGGCATTTATGGAAGAGAAGACTTATTTCTTCTCACCTTTTCACAGTTGGGTCCTGTGCTTACTGAATTTGGTATTGGGGGAATTGGGTGTTGATTATATTGCCGATATCAATTCAGAATGTCACATGATAATTGCCAGGAGATTTTGATTTCCATAACAGATGTTTACTTGGGCATAAGCTAGGAAGTACAGTGATCTTTAATTCGTTAGTCAGATTAATCACAAATAAAAGTAAAAAGATTGTCCAACATTAGCTTGCAAGAACAAGTTGGTATTCATTACTTCTGGAGACTGATGGCACATATGTCATACTGGATTGCACAGTAACCAAGCCCAGCTAGGTGGAGTTAGTAAGACACCAGCAGCCATTAGAAATACAGAGTTTCTGGGTAATGAGTGGTAGAAGTAAGGAGAAATGCACATTAGCAAATTCACCAAATATAGACCAGGTTCGTCAGTTAAGTTTGGCAGTCAACGAAAGGAAATCTGCTTTAGAGTGGTATGAATGTGTATTTGTGTGTGTGTGTGTGTGTGTGTGTGTGTGTGTGTGTGTAAATGTAGTGTTGGTTTTGGAGAGGCAGACTGAGACGAGGATGGAGAGCTGAGTCATTCTTGGTGTTCTGCCTAGCAACAGCTCACATAAAGCAGAAAATGGTTCAGCAGGAGTCAGGAATCTGGTGGTGTACGAGTACATGCCCTGCACTTGGTTAGGGTTACAGAGCAGTGAGCACCAGTGCCTTGGTGTAGGAAAGGAGCCAGGGAGTTCCGGGTACTTAAAAATCCAGGTATAATGGAGTCCAGGTCCTCCCAGGTCTGCTCCTGTCCCCAGCCATGTGTTTTCCACCCCTACTTTCAAAAATGCATCAGCATAGGTTGGAGGAGTGAGAGCTGTTTACATAGGGCCAGGCTGGTGGCTAATTTGTGCTGAGGGGAGAACAACTACCTGAATCGTGTCAAATGCTTATTTTGAGCAGCATCACTTGATTACAGGTCCCACCGAAGGTGTAATTTAATATACAAAATTGTATCATGATGTCTTTTTAATATTCAAAGAATTCTGAATTCTGAAGCATAAAGCTCTGAGAGTTTGCTTAAGGGATTATGATTCTCTTGTTGTGCTTTGAGATGAAACAAAATTAAATGTATGAGGTGAATTACCCAAACTTCAACAGAAGTCTCTAGAAATATTTCGGT